>CAJDSM010155107.1:0-10092 GCA_903981925.1 Ostrea lurida
CATCTCGATAGAAACGTACCTCAGCACGCGAGTCAGGTGCGCATAACTCCATACATGCATGTATGTCATCATACCGCAGAGGAAATCATGAAAGTCATAAGTTGGTAATAATACCATCATGTGAAGTCATTAGCCGAACAGCGAGTCAGTGGAATAAATGACCATATGTAAGTTTCATAATATTGATCGTACTAGAAAGACATCTCATAGAATAGTCCATAATCGACGACAAACGAAGAGTTCCAGTGGAGATAATATACAGATCTGTATGTATAATCAGACCAGTATACTAGACGTGTCTGTGCAGATTAAGTAAACATCACTAGACGATCATATATCCAGCATACAGCGAAGTCAGTGGAATGTAAATATCCGATAAAATACATAAAGTCAACATACGAGCTTAGGTGGTAACAAGTCGGAAAAAACACCAATATGAATAACAGAATCAAATAGCACAGAATACAGCATAGTCAGTTGGTATTATATTAACTCTCATCTGTTACGTATCACAATATTGAGATAGTAGCCGTTAAATAGATCAATGATAACCTTCACTAATAGCCTCGACTAACAGGGCGATTGTCGTGAAATAATACCATCTTGTTAGACATGTAGAATCGTATACTACGCCATTTATAGTCTATTGAGAATATATTACATGAAAGACCCCTATGTAATCAATCTATCATCACGCAACAATATCGCGAGTCAGTGGATAAATACCATCAACTAGTACACGATCACTAAGACGATACAGTGAGTCAGTGGACATATGCAAAAATCACCAACTCATGCCTCACTTACGTTCATATGGCTCCAGCAAGTGCAGTTGGAAAATAAAATAGCATCACGTAGTCAATATAGACCGTCAAGCAAACAGGTGAACTAAATATTTGAATCACTGTAAAGTCATCTTAGTAGACTGTTCAGCATAGTCAGTGGATTAAATTACAAATATGAGTATATCGTGTACAACTCACGAACAGCGAGTCAGTGTATATAACTACCATCATGTTGGGACTTCTTATATGACCCGCAGTTCACGATTGCAAGTCGGAATAAAATATACAGTCAGATGTGTAAGTCAATTATTACAAGACTGATCTAATATAGATGTCAGTAGAATTTAAATAGCAGTCTTGTAATATCGTGAAAGTCTATCATAGACGTTACAAATGCAAGGTCAGTTCGGATATTAAATATTCTTCGGTGAATCATTGGTTGTAAGTTTGTTTTCGCCTAATCATGTCTGTTCGGATATATTGACCAGATATCGCGAATATTCTATGGTGTTAGTGCATTATTAAGACGCGATTTAGACGCTGGCTGGTCGTTGTGAATATATTTAACCATCATGTGTTCATTTAAAGCCTCGACTTACCAGCAATTGGTGAATAAATTATGCATCGAATATCCATGTTCAGTCTCATAGGACCGATACAGACGAGGTCGAGCTGAATAAATACCAAAGTTCATTCGACTAGAATGGGTCGATAATGGACGACTTCCCAATGAGGGATCACGGATGGAAATAATGATAGTACTAATGTAACGACTATAGACCGGAATACGGCAGAATGTCGTGGATATAAAGATAAGCGAGGTTGATACACACCAGTCACAGATTTGAGTCATGATTACAAACAACATATCGCACATCCTGTGCGAGGTTATGCGGTTCAGTGGGAATACAGATAACATGCAGTTTGGAATGAATGATGCTAAGCAGGGATGATTAGAATTCCGGTTGGAGCAATAGAATAACCAGTCATTCCGTAAGTTCAATACTAGCACAGATACATCGAGACTCCCATGGGAAGAATATTAATCAACATAGCATTCATGTATATGTTATACTACCCCGAATCCACCGAGGTCGCTGGCATATTCAAACCTTATTAATGATCAGTCAAGTTAGAGCACGGATACAAAGCGCGTAGTGAGTAATAGATAGCTGCAGATATGGTATTATCATGTGCGCGGACAAATTATGGTACGGATCAAGTAGAAGCTTCACACTTCTGTCGCACGGCTATTTATAGGAACCAGAGAGTGCGAGCGAAGGTCCGCGGCCTGTACGAAGAATTTCATTCATTTTAAGTCTATATAATGAACCGATAATATGCGGATCTGTCTTTGTGGGCCTTAGAACTAGCTGATATGAGAGACAGTCATATAGATCCTAGATACAGTGTAGTCAGTGGAATAAAAATCCATCAGATGTAACTCATCCCAGCTGATAACCCGTCATGTCAGTGGGCACTAATACATATGTAGGTCTATATAGACTGACATACAGCAAGTACAGTGGAATAGAACACACTGAATCATAGATTACGTTCAATATAGCCGTCATATTAAAAGCAAATCCATGTATCATCGGATAGACTTATACTACAGAAAGTGTGCCTTAGGTCGGATGAAGCGTTCAGGCATAAGTCTCAGTGTGCATTAACCCTGTCCTAGTAAGCATCATCTAGGACACCTACAGAAGATACAGTGAGACATAAATTCTGGCTAGTATGCTCATACTCGAATCTTAATATTCGACGCAAGTCAAAGCTCGGGATAAAATTCTATCATGATAACGTCATCATAGACCGATATGCCTGCAAGTCGGTAGGAATAATAAGTACCCAATTATCGATAGGGGTCATAACTAGACCGAATATTACACAGCTGAGTTATGAGTGGACATACATAGCAATCAAATGTACAGTCTATACATTGACCGCGTATATAGCCGGTTCACGTGGGCATAAATTGTCGAATGCAGGGGTGTAAGCAATCTTATATCGTACCATGATAACGTGCAAGATCGCTGGACATAGTAATATTAAACAGTCAAATGGTATTAGTTTGTCCAGAATATCTTAGAGACAGTATAATACGCCAAGTGCAGTGGGATATTAATTGCCATTGTAAAGATCGCATATATAGACCGACTCCAGCGGGTAGTGGGATAATTAATTACCATTCACATGGTTTAGGATCATATTTGCAGTCCGGATACAGGCGGATCATGGATAATAAAGTACCTCATCATGGTAAGATCTATATAGGAACGTATCAGCAGCTGTCGGGATGCAAGCCAATTATAATCTATCATCGATGTATTAAGTCCAATAAGACGATACAGCAAGTAGTGGATAGATAACAATCATGTAAGATACATTCTATAGGAAATCACAAGCCATAATGACATTTAGAGTTCATATGCAATAGGAGCAAGCAGTGGATATTCTCATAATCCTAATATTGATGTTCATAGAATAGACCGATACGGCAATTTACTATTCTTACTCATTTTGAGGATGGCTGACCATTTTGCGAAGATAAGGTGGATAAATATGCATTCAAGTGTAGTATATAAAGCACGAGAGTCAGCAAAGTGCAATTGAAGTCATATAAGTCCCGCATAACTGTTGAGTCATGTGGATAAATACCATCATGTTTCATATAGACCGCATACCGCGAGTCAGTGGAATAATATACATCAATGTACAAGGTATACAATTTAGGTAGGACATGACCTAACGAACAATGCTCAGATGGGAAATTAAGTACACATCTGAATACATTGTCATATAGAACGGATACAGAGAGTCAGTGACTAAATCACCAACATTGTTAGTCATAATAGACGATACAGTCAAGTCGTCGGCAAGAAATAATCCCATCAATGTAAGTCATTTAGACCTGAAACGTAAAATTCGATAGTAAGTTAGAACATAAATAAACAATCATATTAACAAGTCCTGCATAGAAATCCTCATAAGACACACAGCCAGTGCATTAGGAGGAAATAACCATTAGGCCGAATCATGTATACGTAATTATGATGTACAATGACATGTGAGTAATGTGGATAATATCCAGTACTGTTTAGTCAATAGTGAGATCCGAAAATTCAGAGGCAGTCAGCTGGACATTATAACTACATTAGATGTGGCACCTATGGTCCAATCTACAGAGCCAGAGTAGACATTGGCGAGTGTACGAGATGGGGAGTATAGTAGAATACCATACATGTAAGTCTCGATAGAGACCGAGAGATAGCAGTCGACAAGGAATAACTCACCTGATGGTGTACGTTCACTTTTTAATCGGGACCTGGATACAGAAGTCAATTTAATGTCGGTACCTAGATATAATTAAAGATGAGTCAGTATAGGAACGGTAAAAGTGTCGAACAGATAGTTACACCGTCCGTCGAGCATGGCGGATACCGTACAAGAAAGCAGCGAAAGACGTCCCTCACTAGGGATCCAAATGACAGCTATAAGTACCCGTGGCATAATTACCGCAATCAGCATCAGTTAAGCCGAATGTCAATACTCATAACGGACTCATCGGAACAGCAAGTCAGATGGAATAAATACATCAGGTGCTTTCAAGTATCCTGTCAGCACCAAATTAGAAACCACTACACGCAATATCGACGAATAATACACTCATGTGCCCATAGTCGAAAAATTTTTAAATGCGGATCAGAAGTCTCTGCGTTGCATAAGTATATCGAGCTGTGCGCTATAAAGAATAAATTTTATTCATCAGGTCGAACTGGTGCATCGAGAGGTCAAATTAACACGAGGTGACCGTCGGGCGATCACTAGCCAAAAGTTAAACAGCAATAGGAAACATTATAAAATATCAATCCCCAAGTAGCTATTCCTGAGATCAAAAAGTATCCCGTCTTTGATGTAGCATTAATATTGACCAGCTCCAAGGTTCGTAAGCTGCAAAAAACATTTATGTATCCGATAGCAGCTAAGGTTTAGGCTTTCACTTAAAATACCCATCCATGTTTCATAGGTTTTTATTGGAGAACCGAGATTACAGCGCATAGTCGATGTAGTCATATCGTTGACAGCGATACAGGCTTGTTGCTGGGGATAAATACGTTTGTCATGTTATTATGAAGTAGTTCGACAATTTAGGGGACGTTCTTAAGTCGAAGTCTTTGTTAGCCATGTAAGATATGCTTAGATACAGACGCAGCAGACTGCTTCTCTCGTGACATTGGGAGCAGCGTGATTACTTGATTTCTTTGGCATTGAATCCGGGTATTATATATCGTAGGTGGTTTTTGATTGGTCTATAGCTAGTAAATTACAAATACGACACTGTGGTCATTAGACCCAGACTGGCATGAACCTGCAGAAACTCTGAACAAGGTGTGGTGGTATGAGCACTGTTGATCACTCTTGAGTAACTGGTATCCAACAATCCAGGCAGAAAGTCGATCAACCGGATTTTTACAAATACAAGAGACCTGTTCAACCGCTGATGAGCAGATTCAAAAGTCATGTAAAGGATTGCAATTACTCCCAATAGAATCCGGTGAAGTTGTTCATGCTGGCGGTACGTGGCGACCGATACGCCCTCTACCCAGCTGACAGAGACTTCCTAAATTAAATCTCTGTTCAACCCGGCACGTCAGGTCCCATCGGATCTGCCGTAACAGCCCAGGCTGGGTATAAGTCCTCGTTCTCACACTACCTCGACGCGAACATCGACGTTAATGTTCTACAACTCTGAGAGCAAAGTTCTCGGCGGTCAAGGTCCCCCGGTACTTTTGTGGACCCGTTCAGCCTAACCATCGTTGCCCAGCAACATTCGGGAAATCATCTTAAGCCACCCAATTGTAACACAGAAGAAAGAGTCGTCAAGCAGCCGAACTTCCTACGTAAATCTTAAATGGCTCTCAGTGATTCAATGCTGAACTTTTAGATAAAATTTCTATTGGCAACAGGTGAAGTAATCAACATTAAGTAGACGCCACACCGGACTTATAGTCTAACGAAAACATGGCTGACCGTTCACCTAGTATCCCCCAGTTCTGATAAAGTTGTGAATCATATACTCCGGTCATCAGCTATCAGTTAGAAGGACTAACACGCACCTCGCGAAATCAAAGTACTAAATAAACGAACTCTTTCTAGCCACCAACCTAGGCAAAGCTGCAGTATGAGTCGCTCGCACTCGACACCGTAGCATTCTTGAAAAAATTGAATTCCAGAGGTTTATTTATTTTCACCCTCCGCGCCATCAATGGCAACATCCCTGGAGGAAGTGAAGTCAAGCGGCTTATAAATCTCCTAGATTAACAGACAAAATATTGGGATTCGCTACCACCACTGAAAACATGGGAATGCACCGGAGGAAATCGAAGGAACTGAAAACCTGCAAAAAGCGGTATACCCTAATCGATTTCTAAATAGCTGCTACAAGGCGCATATGAGGTACTTGTGCGCGTTTGAACAGGTCATTCACGTTTTCTCTCTTAAGCTTTAAAACACTACCTAACACTCAGAGATGAGCCTTTTTTCTTCCAATACGTATAGCGACAGAAGTCCGGGCAGATAGCGACTACTAACCCTAGCAGGACTCCCTTCCAACGGCCCTGACCTTAGGACAAGCGTATGAACGCAAAACTAGTAGGTTGAGTGGTGGAATATGGAGGGAATAAAGAAAACGGGTGCCTCAGTAGAAGCTGAGATTTACTGGGTGATACTCGCCTTGCGGTTGGAATCTGCCGAGTATAAATGCAACACGTATTTTTCATCACATGCCTAACTGTAATACGTTTCGATGTTGTCTTTGGACCAAAATGTTTCTTTTATAGGAAGAAAGGAGTGATCAAGTATCTGAATGTGCAGCTTGCTCAAGAGTTTCACATTCTTTTATCTTCTACTGTGTTTAAATCTTGATGACACGTCTAATAACTGTTTCCTAGACCAAGATGAGATTGGTCTAAAGATTTCTGAAAATTGTCTCTATGTGCTCACCCTGAACGCAGCTAATTAACTCTAAATTGAGTTCGCACCATAAACTCGTCTAATTCTAATGAACACAAGAGCGTAACGCATTCTTTTCTCTTAAAGCAATCTTAAAAAAAGCATTAAAGGGGTCTGGAAGTGGTGTCGAGAAGATTTTCTCATTTTAATCCTTCTCCAAAACACCATACACTGTGCATCACCATGTACGGCAATATCCGTGGTCCCATGGAGTTGGGGTTACTGCCGGGGTTGAGTAATTACGTCATCTAGAGGACACTGAAAAGCAGAGGGAGGGGGCCCAGAGTTCTGAATGCTTTACGATCATAATCCTAGTTAACTACTCGCCTATTCAACGAGGACGTGAAGCGCTAAGAGTATATACAGCGGCCTGGGTAACCGGACGCCGAGCCGCACACTTGCCAATTAATCCACCTTTGTAAGTTATGTCGCTGTGCATATAAAATATATTGTGGTCGTACTTTGGCCATATTTATGGCTAATGAATAAAAAATAGTTTAGCCACACCTTTTACTCCTGACTCAAACTGAAGGAAAAGTGGGGAGGGGGTAGGTTTTCAAAATAGTAGCCTGGTGTTCAACCACTATGAAAATATTGAGAACTAATAACTTTCTGATATATTTTTTGCCAACCGCCTCCGTCCGTCCGAAATTCACCATCATCTGCAACCCAGAGAGGAGGCATTGTTCCTTTATCGTAAATCTTAGAATCCATCATCTCTATTTAGAAATAGGTACACAATGGATGTCCTGTGGAGGCGCTACCTTTTGCCTCCCTATAAACACCTTGCGATCATTAGTTCTCCTCTTACCTCCCTCCATCCTGCGCCAATCCTTAATCTAATCAAAACATGATTTTTCTCCTCAGCAATCAAACATCCTCGTCCTACTTTTAACTACTCGTCTCCATTTCCAGGCTCGCTACGTTCCTCCATTTTCTCGCGGATCACAGCATGATACGGGTAGATCTTACTTTGAGCGATCCTTTAATTCTACACAAATCGCGTCTGTACAATACTCCAACCGCGGGTTCAAATTCCTAAAGAGTGAAATAGGTAGATCAGATTGGTCCTTTTCCAATTCACTTTGTATCACCAAACTTTACCCCTCAGCACTTTTAAGTACAGTGCAGTACATCCCACGGTGTCGTTCGCCGCATCTGTTACCCTTAAAACCAAAACCGATGGCCCTAGTGTGTGTGTCGTGTGTTGTGCCCGGTGCGTCTCTCTCTCGTCCTCTCTCGTTCTCCCAACCCGCTCTCTCTGGACCTCCTATTCTTTTCATCGTCGGTCTTCATCCCTCCTATTTCCCGGTCCCCATGCTCTTTCTCCTCTTCTACTTCTACTTTCATCTTCCCCGCTCTCTCCTTCGCCCTCTCCTGTATACCGCTCCTGTAGCGTTACCCTTCATAGGTATGGCTAGGCCTAATTAATTTCTGTTGAGCCTACTTCACCCCGGGTCCTTAATCCTACTTTCTATAGGCGGTTGCAATCAAACGATTTATACCTGTTAATAACACAGAACTCTTACAGTAGTCATGGGTCTGACCCACGGGGCCGATAAACACTTGCCTGTAGTCACCCTAATCAAATGCAGCCCCCCCCCCAGCCTCCCATTTGAGACAGCAGTCTTTAATACCAGATCTAAGAACCTTGGGGAGGGGTGGCAGGCTTTTGCCCATGTGTCATTTAGTCCACCTTTTCACCCAACTGCTAGTTAATTATCCTTTAAACGGTTACACACCATCTTTCCCCCTCCCTATTGTTGTGTTAACAATTCAACGTCTAAACAATGTCTATGTAATCCAACGAGTATGCTTCGTGGTACACCCATACTTTTCTTTGATTTAGTCGCCCCCCATCACGACCGACCCTTCTCTTTTTCTATGTGCGTCTGCTTTTATCCTCTCATTTATAAAGACACTCTGACGAAATACTCCTCCACTATTATAATCTTCCAAAAAACTTGACATGGACAAAACAGATTACAGACTCAAACTTCCTATTTTCGGTGCCTACTACAGGCCATAGAGATGAGCCCCTGCTTGCACGAGAACCCCACTCCTAAATTTATGTCCACTGGCTATGCTAGTTTATAGTATACTGACAGTACTATACTAAATATACCACAATTTTGACATTTGTCTGCAGACTTGTTTGTAGGTTTTTTGAATTTGAAAATACCCCCATTTTCATAATTTTTTCATATATGGAGTTTGGTCCCTTTATATAATGTGTCAGACGCCGTCGAGTCCCGTAAAAGTCAGCTCCCTCACTTCGTAAAACTCCCGCATATTAGTACAGACACAGTTTAACAGCTGTGACCTCAGACTGCCTCCTCATGAAATGCAGTCCTTGCAAACTCACTCCTTCTACTTTTCTGCCTATTGCTTAATGGAGTTCCTACCGTGACGTGCAAGAAAAGTACTACGTACATAGCGTACAACCAGTCTGAAGGAGTGCCAGGGCTAGTTATCGTGTTAAACTTGTGTCGGCGGCTGGCAGAGTACACGTCGAGAGATAGTACTGGACTCTTTCGTGTGGGTGGAGAGTACCGACCGTGAGACGCGTGCTTACGCTGTCCTTTGTGTGGCTGGAGAAGTACCACGTGAGAAAGGTGTCCACTGTTTTGTGTGGGTGGACGAGCTAAACGTGAGAAGATGTTAATGTTTTGTCGCTGGACCCGTGGAGAGTAACACGCTAGAGAGATGTTGTATTTGCGTGTGGGTCGGAGTGTACACACATGATAGATGTTATGTTTGTTGTGTGGGTGAGAAGTACAACGTGTAGAGAGTCGCGTCATGTTCTTCTCAGCGTGTGGGTGGAGAGTTAACACGTGAGAGTGTATGTTTACCTCGTGTGGGTGGAAGAGTACACGTGAGAGAGTTCCTTATTGTGTGGGGTGAAGAGTAACCACGTAGAGCTGTACGTTTCTTGTGCTGGGTGGACAGAGTTACACGTTGAAGAGGTGCTATGTTTTGTGGGTGGAGCAGTACGTGAGAGGTGTATGTTTTCATTGTGTGGGTGCGGAGGGAGGTACACGTGAGAGGTGTCTAATCGTTTCTGTGTGGTTTGCCCCACCGTATTCATGTTATTAATGTAATCGGGGTATCCCACAAAATCATGAATATACCGCGGCGAATATTCGTTAAAATTACGAGATATTAAGTAGATATTGTAGATATAAGTACGGCGCTTGTTTTGTGATTTCCTTTGTACAAGTATTACACTTGAAGTATATGAGGGTTACAGTCTTTTTCTTCAACATGAATTGCATATTGCACGATATTG
>CAJDSM010155113.1:0-13366 GCA_903981925.1 Ostrea lurida
TCTACGATTATTCATAATTTTGACATTTATTGTGGCTTTCTCACTCAAAGTCTCTTTTATACTTCTTTGCTACTCGGTGTTTATACGTTCACAGAATTATTTAATGTAGACTAAAACTTTCCGTCGTTTAGCATTGTCTTGGGAACTATTCAAAACACACAATATTATTATAGAATCTGAAGTTATATTTACCACGACGGAATCTCACCATCCAAATACCTGCAGTTATAGCATTTCATTTACAGACTTATTAGAGCACATTAATTTTGGCATTTTCATACTAATTTTTGCTCCTTTGGGTTTCGTTTTTATAAAAACCAGGACAGATACGTAAACTGAGGGACACAAACCTGTGGTTTACACAGCATCTCAACTTTCAATTTCAGATTCACACATATAGGCAACAGATTTATCCCTTTACAGACTGGGGGATTTAGATTTCATCAGGATCTTCTATATCGTTACATCGCCTTTCCTCTTTATCTTGTCTTTAGTAGCTTGGACTTCCGACACCCTGCGTTGATATAACTAATCGGCCTGTAGATCTTGGATGGTTTGTGGGCACATTTACTTTGCCCAATTAGTCTGCATGCCACTTTTGTGTTCCTCTTGCTACGTTTATAGATGTTGATGTTTAGTATGGTGTAAGTACGAAGTCTTTTCTAGTTGACACACTCGCCTGTTTATTGTGTGTTTACTTTTTCCAGACAGTTTTTCGTGCAGCTTCCTCCACATTTCTTCGTCTAACGTCGGTTGACACTTTTTTGTCGGCCTTCTACTTCCCTCCTTTGCGTGTTGCGCTATACTGGTGGTACTATCATGGTGCAGGATTTTCGAGCGTGACAGCCTATTTATTTCCCTCACAAAGTGATAAGACAGAATTTCTTCATTTGATATTGATTTTATCTTGGGGATAACTTCCGCACGATTAGATTGAATTGACATTCTGGGCGAACTCGATCTCCCAGAATTAAGAACACCCACTGTTTCTTTGCGTTAAGTTTGCGTTTCCACTCCATCCTTTCCACTAGCTATTGTCTTACGATCTCGACTTCCCGAGTCGTCACAGTACAGCCTAATTACTCACATCCATTTTTTCAATCGTACGGGCCAGGATAGACATGATTTCCATTCATCACATTCCCCGCATGCGCCTGCTAATACGTGGCAATACTTTATGTTTTAACACCAAGGAAGTATCGGTTTCATAAGCCCGTTTCCGGCCGCGAGGTGTCTTTGTTACTACCTCTTCGGTACTCATTTTATTATCAATAAAGTGTATCGCCATCTTCTCCTTGTTATTATCTCTCGCAGATTTCCACTACTATAATTCATCAACGGATTCTATTAGCGGCGCACACATTCACGCTTGAGAATACACCTCTCTTTCCTCGAATGTGTCATGAAATTCTCGCACATAAACAGTATTTAGATAGCAAATGCACCCTTTTGAAATGATTGCTCAGGGCCTCCGGCTCAGATTAGGATAACGTTTTTCCTGCGATTCTCTTTATTTATTATTATCCAACTTGGTTCTCTTTCGTACGAAACCATATATTTCCTGACATATGGGTTGCTTATCGCTTCTGTTGTCTCATATTCGATTACGAAACGCTTGGTGGCGTCTTACATTTAAAATATTGAAAACCAATGAAGTTTGCTACCAAGTTTCCAATCTGCCTGTTTTGCCAGCGTTGAAGTGTTACTACTTTGGACTTTTTTTTGTAATTAATTTTATTGAATAGCTCGCCCCGGAAGTGTCCATGTTTCGTACCACCCGAACTCTCTGTTAGCAGTGCTCTGTTTCACACTTTATAGTGCCTATCGCGGGATCTTTCGTTTCAGATGTTGAGAGACTTTCTAAGGCCATTGTTCCGTAGGCGTACAAAAGGGTACCGCGCTTTAGGTTTGATAATTTCACAGTTCGACTATTTTGAACACCTTCTGCGGTGCCCGGTCCTTCATTCCTACGATTTTTCAGTGTGGCCTGGGTTCATTTCTTTACTAGTATTCGGATTATTGTCCACAAGGCGCGGACAATCACAATTTGCAGGGGTATATCATGTTTCGTCGGCACACGTTGACGAATTTCTCCAAGCGACTTAGCACCATTTCGACACACAATCTTTGTGGTTCCCATAGCTCAGTGGCTCAAAGGCACGTAAACACCCGGCATCGACTGCCACTAGATATCTGTGTAAAGCGGAGGCTTAACCTGCTTCTGTAGGTGATATAAGAGTTTTGCTTCGTGAACACTTCGCATATCTCCTTACATAAATCAATCATATTCGTGTAGCTCAAAGTTCTCTGTTTCCTACAGTATCAACACGTAGCTTTCTGCTTGAAAGATCGAATCACATTTATGTATACCGTTACGAGAGTTTGAGTTATACTGCTGCCTATTCTTCGCGCATGCACGCCTCATAAGGATATAGAAGGTAACTCACTAACTAGATGTCACAATATCACAAGATTTTCTAATTCTCTTGATTACATTTTCAAGTTCTTGGGATTAAGATTTATAAAGATGATTTTCTTTTTACTTAACTATCCAATTCTCTCCTTGAGCTAAATTTTGATTTCTTCAGTGCAGCGTCCCAAGTAAGTTTTACGATTAAAAAATGTCTTCCAGGTCTACAATTTGGACGTGCTCAAGGGCAATCTCTCCCAGTAAACTTTCTGTACCACGTTGGACCCAGTCGCAGCGCATCCACAGTGATGGTTCTCCCCGGTTCGCAGCAAGCGAGTTATCGTATATTACCACTGGATCGTCGTGCGGGGATTATCTTAATTGTAGTGACAATGCTTGGCTGACAACCATGTACCTATAAACAACATTTATTCGCATCTTTTCCATCATTATTATGCTTAGACGTCTATTATATTGGCCCTTTATTGAACTTTCATGGGAAATACATTAATTGATGAAACACTTTGACCTCTAATATTTGTTTAATGCTCTGATTATCTTCGTTAATCTTATCGATCGTAAAGAAGACACAGAACATTCGTACAGCCTTGTAAAATATGCCTAAAATTATATAATATACATACCTAATCTGTATCATCAGCTAGATATTCTCTGGCATTCTCAAAAGGTCTATATACTATTGCAAGATTTTAGATCAGATTTAAGCCGAATAAGCTTTTTAGATTTGAAACAAGCAACAGCTTGTATTTCGGCATTCATGGTATCAATTTAAGTGATCTATTTTTACCAAACAAAAATTGTCCATCGCTTTAAACTTGTTTTGTTTCAATTTGGAATTGCGCCTTAGTCTAATTCTTTACAGACATCTTATTATGCATGATTTTACTGTTTTTTCAATTTTGAAGTTTTTACGTGAGTGTATTCTTTCTACTTATTAGATTTCCCAATCACGATATAATTAGTTTTTACTTTTGCCGTTTTAATTTTCTTACCACATTCTAATGCAATTTCATTATCATTGGATTTTTACGGCCTCCTTTTCATTGTTATGCTTCTTCACGCACGCACGACAATATCACGACCTTACAATATTTCTAACTCTGATGATGATCTTACTCCACATAAACTGTGTCATGTACATCCTGAGCGACAAAACAGATTCTTTTATTCACATATTTTTCAGACAGGATTACAGTTATGAACAGAAACGTAATACTTCACATTTGACTCTCTTTCGCCAAAGATTTGCTGATGGGATTTGTTTCGGGCTGATGTCTCTGGACTTTTAACTGGGACTATCAATAATTCTCAGGTGGAATTATGATTTGATGTTATATACAATCAAAGCGTTACACAAATTTATTTGTTAAATAGACATTGAACGTGTCGAACGTTAGGATTTAGATCAATTTACTTTCAAAAACCTCTTTATTTTTGTTCCTTTAAAATATAGACTAGAGTTTTGTTTTTAACAGTTATGTGATACATGTATCAGTGTTTTCCTAACCTATGAATCTAGTGATATAGTCGATTCTTTTGGTCTATTGTTCTCTATGACAAATTTATTTCTCATTCGGGACAAAGATACTTGTTAACTGTGGACAACAATTTACTTTGCAATTTACGAGTATCCATTTCGTTGTGTTGTTTGCCAACAGTTACACCGTTTAGGTCCTAGATCTTCGTACACAAGGATATGAGGTACCAATTTGGAATCCTCTCTACATCGTATGGGTGTCTAACTCCGACTATAATAGGCAAGAACACCCACCTGATACGTCGTCCCAACATTGGTTTGCTTAACCTCATAGAATCTGCAAGGAATCATAACTAGTCCTGGACGCACAAACTTTCAACTTCTTACGAAAATGGGCATCCATATTGACACTGGCTTTTATCTCTGCAATTTTCTCTCAAAAATGGTTTTTTGACACACTCGTTCTAAACTTTATTGGTGTTCAAAACTTAACGTTACGGGAAATGAGATTTTCGATGTCATTAGTTCTTGCGTGCGTGTATCTCGAAATTATCCATCTTTAGACATAGTGTTGAGTCATTTTTACATTTATGTCATTGGCATTCGGTTAGTAGCTCAAATTTTTTCGACTAACTGGATTCAGCATTATTTCTATTAATATAATTGTGCGCAAACTGAATTGACTCTGGTAATTTGTGCTTGCTCGCTTTCGATATTTTACATATTTAATATGCATGGTTATACATTCATACTTTAACATCTCATTGAGAGCAATAACTTCTTTTTTACACTAGAGAGCATAACAGCATATTTCACCATTTTACGCCGAATTATCTCTAATATTTACTATATCACAATCTATCTATCTTTTAAGCTCCTTTGCAACATTTTCAACAAACATCATGTAAATCATTGGAATCATTTCACACCTCAGCAACAGTTATAAATTTTCACTTGAGTTTTAAGCGTTTAAAGCTGAGATTACAATACTTTACTTTTGTTCCAAACCGTTTATTTTATTTGGACATAGCTATCTCTATCGTATAGAGTGGAATTATTAAGCCCAGAGGAATACTGATATGCATCTTACATAAATCTGACACGACTACGCAGTTCATAAATCTCACTTCTAGCACTCACTTTCCACTCCACAAGTCTCGAATTTTTTCTTTCCGAATCTGCAGCATTAACTAATATCCTAAATGTACTTAAATGTCCTTTTATTCTTCATCTGGGTATATCTCGGATATGATGCGCGCCCAGTTTTTATATTATTAAATTAACACAAAAAGGGCTACTAATCGATCTCAGGGTTCAATTGTTCACTGACAGATATATTAATACCCATTGGTGGCATGGAGAGACATCAGGAATAACGATTATTGAACCTGGTCCAAAACTTTTTTTTATGATACACATTTAAAGTAATTCAAAGATGTTCACTTACGGAGCAGTTACCTTGCACGCTCCTCTCAATAGTATAAGTATATGTGCAGCCCTAAACTCTCTTTCACCGCTTTTTTCCTTTCCCTTTTTCATAGATTAACTTTTTCTTTTCAAGGGGATTGCACTTGTTTTACAAATCTATCAAATAGCGATAATTGGTCCGTCACAATCAAATGTGAAAAATTGTGGATAGGCTTCTATAAAAAATATTGCAATTGGGTAAAACTAGGTAATGCCACTATTGAACATAATAACACGTAAAAAGGGAGTATTGTACAAGGTTAGTGTAATGGACACATTTTTTAATCCTGATGAACATTTTTAATTTAAGAGTGGCAAATTTACCACCCATAAACCTTTAAGTTAAATAGTTTATATAGGATAATAGGTGATAATCTTTTTGTTAGTTTTAGAAGGACACATTTTTATTAGCAATATTTTGTGGCTTTGTATGTCTAATACTTGTGATGTGCTGTGGTATCGTACGATATTGTGAGGGATATAAAGATTACAATAAGTTAACATGTGTTTTATAAAAACTTTTCATTGGTTAATGTCTAGATACCTGTTGGGCATCTTGGGTAATGTATATTTTATAATATAAATATAAAGCGTTGGGGCGTTCGGGGGGACTTGGGCCTAAGAAGCCTATATTTGACGGCTTATAAGTTAACTTATCATAGACCTATCAAAAACATAATTACATCATTGGCTGAATAGGTATAACTGATAATTTTTCTGAAGTATTGATTCTAAACGATGACCCGGGCGCAAAAGGGTTCGAGTAGAAATGTCATGTATGGAGCTGAGTGTTTTTTTTTAGGTTATATGTTTAAAACTTCGGAAACACGCATACAGACAATACGATTTCTGAATTGATAAACTGAACGAATATCCTGTTGCTTTTAAAAGATTTTTTTTCTTCTGTGAGATTATTAGAATTATAAGTTGATTGGTCGGTAGGTGTATAACCGGGATTGTATTATTAAGTAGCTTTGTAAACGTTATATCTTATTGCCATTGTTGCTTGTACTTATTTTTTAAAGTTTTGTTGAGAAATCGCAAAATAGTTGTGCGAGTCGAACAAACGTTTTAACAAAAAGTATTTATACGAGCCAAATAGTAAAATACTAGTTTGATATCTTCTATGTAATCTTTTACAATGTAAGGAAACTCACAAGTAGTGTTTTGCTATTTATTTGAAAGTTTTACAAGAATCTTGTAGTAACGAGAGTTGAAGAAATAAAGGGGGATAAGAGGGAAACTCTGTGCAAGAGAATGGATAAACAGAAACCTGATACAACGCCAAACCAGATAGACCCGATATAACGCAAAACGATAGAACGGAAAACCTGTAAAACGATACAATAGAAGGATTACGCAGAAAGATAGAGCACGCACGATAACGAAAATAAATGCCAGATAGAAATGTGAAGAATAACAATAGCGGGTAAATGTAAGTCCCGGTATGCTTGTGTGTGACTAAATTGTGAATTGTATTTATATAACGAATGAAAATTCAACATGAGTTTGACAACGGATTTACGCCGTTGTGGTGATAAAGAAGCAATGGGGCTCAGCGAGGTGTGACCGGTAACAGCGGATGCTTACCCTATAGGAATTGATCCATCATGTGTGACAAGGGTCGCGTGTTTGCAGATTATTGTTTTTGAGTATTCTTTGTGAGATTACGATAATGATCACTGTGTCTTTTTAGCTTTAATGAAAACGATACTACTACTATAATAATACAATACATGTAATGTAGTATTATGCACAGCTATATTGAAAGTTGTACTAGTCAACATGTGCGTTAAACGTCCATTAAATCAGCATGCTATTTCTATGGACACCTCTGCGTAGATAACATTAACATCTTAGTGGTTTCCGTATTATACTTTTTATCGTGAACGAATGCTGGGTATAGAACCTTCACATCAATGTGCATTTGGAGAGCAAGTGTCTACACGACATAAAACAATTCAGGATTGGTAATGTCGATATATTGGATGCAACTGTTATCCATAAGATCTCATATTTCGTATTTACTGAGGATTTGACATCATGGAAAGCAAGCACAAACAAAATCACTTCCGTTTTTACATGAGAATACGATGGAAAAACGAACTGTGATCAACTAAAACTCCTCTGAAAAAAAAAAGTAGTTATGCAAATACGGACCCCTGGATATACTACAGGTGGGATCCGGTGCCAAGGAATAGTAAGCATCCCTTGTCGACTGGCCACACCCATCGCTGGATCCATATCTCGTTCTGGTAAACGGCATAATACTTTGTCGAAAACAGCGTGTAAAGAACAGCCTAATAAGCCAGACCCAATGAGAGGTTGTATTGGCAAACTAGAATCGTTCTATAACGAGTGGCAAAAATTTGCTAATTGCTTCGATGTTAAACAAAGATGCTCGAAAACCACCCTTGTCTTGTACTCCATTATAAAATTGCTGCATCATCACGTGGCAAACAAGCTCTTGCATATTCCGAAATTAGGTGAGAGACATAGAAGGACAAGCTGATGCAGCGTGATAGTGGAATATTACGATAATCAATAGAGGAATTGACGATGGACTATATTGAAAGCAGAATATTTCAATTACGAAGGGCAGTGTTCTGACATTTGATATGTTTGTTTTAAAGAAGAAACAGACGACAAAGGCATATACGTTAAATGGCCTACCTGTCCGCTATGAGTATGTCTTGTATATACCTAGGGTTTGCTCCAGTTCCTTTATTTGGGGAAAAAAAAAATATATCAAAAGCATGTGTCTTCCGAAACAAGTGTCGCTTTCTGTAATTGGCAAAAATTACTTTGCGTAACCAGAGAGCGACAAATTCGCGGCTAGTCATGCAATTATAGGGTCTTTATGATGTCCCACAATCACGAGTGAGCCACACTTGACTTCCCATCAGTTCAATGATTCTTAGAAGCGGCCAGTTTATCGTTGCTCTAGTCGATATTCGTAATGGTATTTACATGTATTATAGAAATCTAATCATACATGTATTTCATCCTCTATCTTTTTCACTTCAACCATCACAGGTATGCTACGAAAGATGCAAAATGTAATTTAGTAAACCGCCTAATATGCAAATTACATTTCCTAGGAGTCCAAAAAAAAGAGAGGAGGTTGAAGACGGCAGTTTGGTGCGGCTTTGGAATTGCTGGGGTTAGCCGACACATGAAGTAATACTAAAACGGCAAATTAGCACGTACACTTTTTTTGACATCCAATAAGGAATGGAGGATGCTATTGGGGAAGTTAGTGTCCAAAAAGCTCCTTTGAATATTCCGGAATACAGCAAGCGCTGGGACAAAAGTGAAAGAGGGACAAGAGTCTGTTATCGTTCATTCATCCACGACAGCTGATCAATACACAATTTTTGGACAAATACGATCACCCCGCAACACCCCCCTCACAATTTTTTATTACTTCAGTATCAAGAATGTCGTTTGTTTTTGGTTTCTTAGGTTTTTGTTATATTGAGTATTAGTGGCATAATGGTTTCATTGCTTCGATCGGATGTTCAATTGGTTATAAAGGTCCACAAATTTTAGTTTCTAAAATGTTGTCATTAAAGTCGTGCTTAAAAAAAAAATTATTACACAGACCAAACTGACGCGAAAGTAGCAGAAGTAGTGACCACGAATAAGAAAGGTGGATTCAAACAAGAAAGATGGTGTCAACAGCGACCTGCCAGACAGTCGTGGATCAAGGCCAATCCTGAGCAGTTGTTCTGGCCAAAAGCATACATGCAATGGGTGAAGAAAAAAAGACAGCCGTGCAAGGAATCTTGGTTGTTTATGCTGATAGAGGGTTCCTCAAAACTTCAAAAGGAATTTGCCTTGTGGGACAAAGTGACAATGGATTCTCAGGCCGTTGCGATGAAACATCCTTATTTTTTTTATGGGTACTTATAAAAGTTGAAGATGTCATCGTGACTGAAAAAGCTAATGATGAATACGAATGAAGAAGACTGGAATGCCTCGTACAGATCCCGGGCACACATAAAGCTGCATTAGAGCAGCCTCGGTCCCGGTTCATGTGGCAACCAGAAGAGTGATAACGTGATACGCGAGATCGATTGAAGTTGCTGCTCGCTAGTGTTTTCATATGTTTTTTGCCTAACAGGGATAACAGACGCGGCTCAAGATCAGTTCATCTCGTGGAATGAAAGACACAAACCATTGGTCCCCAGAAATGTTGAAGGGGGTGTAAAGTCGTACTGTGTTGGTTATAGTAGTTAGGAGAGAGCACTGCATTTTCAAAGGGGTAATTCGCCACAATAACTAACTAGTGGACGAATACCTGCACGGAAAGTGTTCACCCCCCTCCAAAATATACCTCTCAAAGAGTTCACGGCAAGGCATCTTTCACCGTGAAGAGGACACACCAGGGTACCCTGATCTGACCGTCCAGATGTCTGTTGAAATGACCTCTCAATCCACAGTTAGTCCTGACTAAACAATGCGATTGAGAGACTGGGTCCTCCTTAGCTGATAAACGCAATGTTTCGGCTATTCACGCCCTCCAGTGAGACTGCACATGAGGGCTTTTCCTGGTGCAATAGGAACTCTAGCTTCGACTCAAAGAGAGGCAACCACTTTTCAATGAGGTACCGAGACTGACGCAGGTCTTCTTGAAACCATCAGGGTGAACACGCCGGATGTTATAAATCCGAACACATCCGCACGATAGTACACGGCCTGAACAATAGAATTCAAGCCTCATATACGGGAGTGGCCTACACTCTCACGAGCTAATGACGGTACCACCCCAAGCAGCCGTGCCAGCATCCCCCGACGGTACAGGTCTGGCTCTAGAATTTGAAAACTTTCACCCCACGACCTTCCTCATAGGAAGAGAGTATTATACTCTAGAGTCATGGGCTTTACCGGGCGAGCCATGCAAGCTCGTTCAATGTGGGGACGTCTATTCCTTACAACCACCGACAACTAGTAGCTGATAGAGGGCCTTGTGGGACTACATAAAAACAGCATTCAGCACGATGAGAGTAGATGGTGCTGTCACCTTTCAAATTAAGAAATTCATCTGAGCCAGCAGAGATGTGTAGAATAAGATAGGTACTAGATATCGGAATATGGCAGATTGTGTTGCAGTTTGTGAAGACACGGTCTGAATCAGGAGCACAAAGATATTCCAGCGATTTTTATGACAGTCAATCTGTTCAAAACCTGACAATAAACGCTTTGTGAAAGTATGTACAGCGTAAAATCATCAATCCGTTAGATAAGCGAAACAAGACTTGCTTGCATTAAATGCTGAAAAGAACGATTCCTTCACAACGAGACACTGTACCAATGAAAGCCGGATGTAAGCAATGTTGATCAGATATCCCGTGAGACGAGCATTTTCAGAATACCTCGATAAAAAATAGTGTGGAAGTAAGAGATTATTTCGTAGACTCGATGCCGCTTTGTCATTGGTAAAATGCTAGAGAATGGCACACGCTGGCATCTACTCCCAACAGCACAAGTAAACTGATCCGTCAAATATTAAGCGGTAATATTCTCCAGGAAAGGCTTCAACACAATGTGTGCCCAAAGTGCGAATGTCAACCATGGCACTTATCACTTGGACAATAGAGATGGCGGGCGATGAGGTTCCAGCATTAAGCCCGGTAACAACAGGACCGTGAACGCACAAACCTATATGGGCAAAGTGGGAGTGAATAGTTGGCTTCGGACCTAAGAAGAATGTGACCGTAAGGCATAATTGCGAACCTTCCTGGCATTGACTATTTAACTGACAAATAAGAAAAAAAAAGAAGTAAATTGTCCCACGATTTGGATGACTGCAGTAGCAAAAAGAAATAAGAATTTGCTGTTTTATAATATCCAAACCAGATGCAAATTTTAAGCAGAACTATCTTTGCATTTATGATAATATTGCTACATTAGCAAATGGAAAAGAATTGACGGATTAGCAAAGTTTATAAAGTGCAGTCATTGTAATACAGAAATGTGAAACTGGAAGAATGAAAAAAATGACTTCAGAATTACTGTGTCATATGCGGCATCTACAACGTCTGCTATTCTATCATCACGACCTAACAAAGTTTCCATCAAATTCTGGCATTGTGGCGGGTTTGTGCAGAGAGATTGTCCACGGCTGACAAAAACGTGTTCCTCGAAGTAGTAAATGACTTTAATTGTATGTGGGCTCAGGAAATTTTCGATAAGTTCAAAAGGCTGGAAAAATAATTCCCGTGAAAGACAAAAGTGTGAAAGTGGGCAAATTGCCCATGTTGTATATAGTAAGGCTGATCGGCACACTAGCTATAGTTTTTGACAGTCATCACTAGGCAAGAGTGTCACGATTTAATCAATGGTTGAGCGGGGTATATCAAGGAATAGAGTCTCAGCTTGACATAATCACCAGTTGTTTCAAAGATAGTATACTATAGTTAAAAATGTATAGGGCGCACGGAACTCCTGCAGGTAAAAGTTCAAAAGATGCATAGAATTCCCACGAAAAACCAATTGAATCCGGTGCCGAATTTCAATGTGCGACTATATAGGCAAATCACGTAGAGTCGTGATAGAAGTTACTTCATAGAGCGTGACGATAGGGTTTCCCAAACGAGAGTCTCATGCTGTCCTCTCGAGCTTGGAACTCGATGGGATGTGAGCACCGCTACAAATAAGAGCCAGGGAGTCCTTCGACGAGGCTGGACTCGATGGCATGACTCGACCGTGGACATGCACGAGAAGTCACAGCCATTAGTCCCGCCCACAACGTGTCCCGAGACACTTGGCGCTAATGGCGGGGGATAAAATGGAACACATCCGGACCAGTACATCCAGTCAGCTCAGCCCTGGAGGCGGGACTTGAACAACCTGTAGCGATTACCAAGCGGAGTGTGGGATTTATGCCGAGAAGAGAGCGTCATAGGGAAAAGTCAAACTGAGTCATTACGTTATACTAGGAGCTGTCAAGACACGCCTATGAACACAGACTTAAGATCCAATGTCGGGTGGGGATATGTGGATCCTACTAAGAACTTTTCTTAAAAGCTTTTGACTAGGTCCCCGACACCAGAGATTTTCTTCACAAGATCCAACACAATATGGGATCCGGAGGGTACGATTCTCCAGTCGGAAGGGAAATTGCATGGCTTCTCTTCCGAAAAACGCTTCTCAGGAAGAGTCTCGGTTGCGAGAGGGAGTTGTCGCCAGGGAAGGTCAATTACAAGTTAAGATCAATATCAGGATGTACCCCATGCGGAAAACAGTCTCTCGCGGCGCCCACTCTTATTATCCTTTCAGAATACAGTCAAATTGACTTGACTGAAATCTGTAAAGTTAACTCATTACCGAGCAGGGGCAATAGAACTGGTACATTCGCCGAAATGATATATAGTCTTCCCATTGTCTCACAGAAAGTCAGATCACGATGAATGCACTACATTGTCCTACATAAAGTGACGCTATGGACAATCTGGCTAACAGGATGGAGGATAGGCTTGGTCGTATGATCGTGTGTGTGCAAACGCTGATAAATGCAAAGGTGCGGAGTGGATCACCAAATATAGCACAAAAAACCAAGCTCATTTCCAAATCTATACCTTCATGGAGTTCCCTAGCCGCAGTGATAAACAGCGAAGTGCTTGGGAATTACTCCAATGACCAATTTTCACCTGACACGCCCACTACGACCATTAGTAAAAGAAGGCAATAATCGACACACTCACACGCCGCTTTTCTCCACCGCGTAACATCGCACTTGACAAAGCAAGATTCACAGAGGTGAGCTAGTGTACAGGACATGTAGTAAAGGCCGGTTATTTGGAAGTATGGCGGTGTAAGTTTGGGTGATTCAATCACGCAGACCGGGATACCTAATTAACAAAGATAGAAATGTCCAAAGGGAGCTGCAGCGTTTCGTGACTATAGGAGAATTACATGACACAAAGCATTCTGTCTGATACTTCTATGTCCCAAAAGACTCCCGTGGGACCTTCTTCTCGGTTTTT
>CAJDSM010155128.1:0-11628 GCA_903981925.1 Ostrea lurida
AAGTCAGAGAGGCAGTAGTAGCGCCTCCTATTGCGAGTGCTTCCTTTATAGAGGTAATAGCGCCTGACTTGTTTCTGGATTCAATCATGGAATAGAAAATATGCACTCTTGGTGCTTCCTGTACGCCTGTCTTGTCCTGTTTGCCCGTCATGGTTTTCCAGCCCGTGCTCCGGTGTTCCTGCCTGGTCTTGGAATTTGATCAAATCCACTGTCTTGACTATTCTTCCAATTTTATCCATTTGTCCGTTGGTTCAGCACAGAGCTGCCTTTCTATTAATGATAATTTCTATTCTCTCTCTCTGGCGTTTTTCAGCTGGCTATTTTTCTTTTGCAGATTTAGCCCGAGATTTGTTAAATGAGACCATCAGCGGTATTATTTTTTTCGTGCTCCTATTTTTGCATTTGTTCCGTTTGTGACGTATCTTGCCGTGCCCATTTGCAGGATCTGTGAGAGCGTACTGGGATCCTGCTTTATCATTCTTATCTGTATGAAAATCTCTTGGACGTTTTTCTTCTCATTTGCACTTGGCGCGCAATGGATAAGATGAGCCGCTTCTTAATTCTTGGATTAGCTGAGGATGTTCTCGTGATCGCTACCACGATGGATCTTTGAGCATATTTTTGTGGGCCTTTCGCATTAACTGTGACAAAGTTAACCTAATATAGCTCGGCATCGGACACGACATACGAGGTTACAAATGAGCAGCGATCGATTATAGCTCACTTCGGAGCTTTTCGGCGTCTAGCATCCGCTATGGAGACTCTATGAACTGAGGATGATAGCCTGTTTTATTTTCGACTTACCTCTCGCTCTTCTAGGGTGATTAGCTAAGATTGTAGTAAGTATTTTGATAAGGCTCAAAATGTCGTGTAATGGTGGTGAGGGTGGAGGAAGTTTCGCAATCAGCACATAACCTGTACCTTATCTAGAGGGCATAATGATTATTATATGACGCTGAGTAAAAGATTTTCTGAGGCAAGGGTTCATCGATCAGTGTTGTGCTGATTGTGTTGTGTGTGTCTGGTTTGTGTTGGTCTGTTGTGTGTCGTGTTGCTTTAGTGTTGTTTGTAATGTGTGGTAAGGTTTGTTCGTCGAACGGTTTGGGTGTGTGATTGGTGTGGCTGCGGTGTTATGAATCGGTTTGTGTGTGTTGTTTTCGTGTTTGTTTGGTGTTTTGTATCTGTGTGTTGATCTCGTGTGTTGTGAATTTGTGTGTCGCTCCGATATGTTCCGTTTCTGTTTGTCGCTCTGGTTATGTTTCGCCTTTGTTTGGTGTGTCTTTGTTCTATCTTTTTCGTGGTTGCGATCTGTGGTGTGTCTTGGGCGATTCGAGTGAGTATGTACTTTTTGTCTGTCGTGTTGTTGATGTGCGGTGATCTTGATTTTTTTCACCTTGGTTTGGGTATTCCTTTTTAGGTAGGTTTAGGTCTTGGCTTTTATTTTCGCTCGACTGAGCTGTTGCCTAGGTTCTATTTTCGTATTGGCTTGAATCATTCTTCTGTCTTGTGGCTTGGTATACTCCTGTCACGTTTTGGCTTTTTTCTGTGTGCTTTCATATGCTTTTTGCTTGGTTTTTGTGTTTGTTCTATTTTCCCTTCTCGTAGTCAGAGATGATCTTTATTGGAATTTTCGGCGTGCTTACTTTTATACTCTGTTGGCATGATTCGGTGCCCAGATTTTCAAACTTAAGTTTAGTCTCATAAGATGGTTTATTATGTCCTCTTTTATTCATTGAGTTTTTTGTGTTTTGCCTCAGTATTATGAAACTGTTCACCTCTTTTGTATTTTTTCTTCCTTTTCCTTGGATTTTTTGGACTGATCTTTCAAATGTTGATAAGATGTTTTAGGTTCTGTTTTTTCTTATTTTTGTCTGTTTTTTCTTCATCCTGTTACAATACCTGTCTTCACTCTCTTCTCGCTCGGTTCTATGATTTTCATTTGTCCTATGTCGGTAATTAACCGTTATTTGGTTCTTTATCCTACCTTTTTGTGTGTCTTATAGGCGGTGTTCGCGTCCACTTATGTATTTTTGTGCGTGTTTTTGTGGCTCCCGCTGCATGGTTCCCCTTTCTGACTATCGATCCGTCAAAATATCGCTCGTTTTAGCTGTTTGCCTATAATTTATTTGCCCTTTCTTAATATCTGCTGGCTTATACCTTTGCTATGTATATGGTACTTTGAGTTTGCTACCCGACACTTTCAAGGAAATCTTTCGGGCTTTGGATATGCAACATTTTGGCTGTTATACTGCTGTTTGTTGCTACGCTCTAATTATAATCGCGAGTATGTAGTCATTTGAGTCAAATTGAACAGGCATAACATATAGGCTTGCGTGCTATGGATTCAATACTCTTTTTTTCTGGACATCTAAGTTTCGCTTTTGATTTTCCGCTGTCCACTTCATGCTTCTTGGCTAAAATAGGTAAATTGACTCTCATGCTCACTGTATCTCTCGTGCTATCAGCTTATTCAGCACGCCAGATAGTGATTCTCTCTCTCCTTTTGTCATAATATCCATAATATTGGTTCGCTACCATTGCTGTTTTCTCCTCCTTTTATATTTACATAGGTCTTTGGTTTTGGTTCTGCTAACACCTGTAGGTTTGATTATACGGATGGTTCTATATCCAAGAATTAGATATAGTTCCTCAGCTGTCAGAGACAAAGATCCTGTATGTGTAACGTGCTGCCGTACCTATTAGATCCAATGCCTACAACTTAATACTTAACTTATTTTCACTTCCACTCTTGTTGGACTTTTATTTTAACGGACTGATTATATTTGGATTTTTTTTACAGATTCTTTTTCTGCATTTTTGTATGTGCATTTTATTTATGGGGGACTGTGTTGTGTTGTTTTCCTCATTTGTCTTTTTTTTTGGTTTTGGCTGTTATAGTCCTCGTCGTCGGTGCACCCATGTATGGAGGGATGGTATTAGACCGCGTTCGGAGTATGGGAGGTCGATGTCGATCTGTTTGAATGTCTTTGGGCAATGTGGGAAAATATGGGTTTTGTTTTTAATCTGAGGTGTTCCTTTGCTAATCGCAAGACAACAACGAGCACATGCTCAAATATATCTGCATTACAGTCAATAATTCCTCTAGTGGTAGTTTAAGTGCATCGATCTCAACAGGGCAAATGCCTGAAAGTACTTGCAGTAATATCCACTAATGAAATTCCTGTTTTGATAGGGCGTACTAGTATTCCCTAAGGAATGTCCCTTAGAAAGGTAGATTACCAGGACAATTATTCATGCAGGAGAAGATGACTGAAATCCAACTTAGCCAAGGCATGGTCTTCCAGGTTTAGCTCCTGACTCTGTCCCATTTTGAACCCAACATCATCTTCTGTGGCGCGAGGTTTCTATTATACTTCTTTTTTTGGACAATACGTGCTTACGCTTCTCTTGCGACCTAACTCCAATCATGGAAATGTTCCGACTTCTGATTCTTAATCGTTAATAAAGAAGTTCTATTGTATTGGCATTCTTGTCTAGCAATCAAGAAGTGCAAGTTAGAACATGATATCTGAAACTCCATGGCATATTCTGACACTAATACCATACGGGGGCCAGTTGTATGAGGAGGCGGGTCATGAATAGGTTTCTATATATCATAAGACTAAGAGTCCAGATAAGTACAATCCAAGATTTGGGCTTACGGTAGGGTAAACAGTTAGAGATTGGTAGAATAGTGTTGAGCGGGTGGCTATGGCCAACAAATAGACTAGAATTAAGTTGGCATTTGCAATTGTTCATGACAGTTATTTTTTCTCTGAATACATAAAGATTAAAGATGGTCGTGTCGTAAATCTTAACCTGTGGTTTTGCGTCTGCTGGCCATATTCTACAATCACGTTTCTTTTTTATTCACAACAAACTTTTACTTCAAAATATTCCTTTTTCTCTGTTAGTAAGGAGTAGTCATCTCTCGACCAAAAAGGCATTTAGTGTTACCACAGACTATCATAGTTAGAAACTCACATGTCCTAAAATTGGCTATGGAAGCACTCACGCAAATCCATCACAATTTTAACTATTTGAGACATGCAGAATTTAATAGAAATCTACTGAAGCTTAAAGGGTTTTGAGTTCAAATGTTCGAAACTATAGAAATATTTCGACGGTCGGCTATAAATCATTAAATGTATTTAGTTAGTCCTGATTTTC
Source organism: Ostrea lurida (assembly GCA_903981925.1). Lineage (NCBI taxonomy): Eukaryota > Metazoa > Mollusca > Bivalvia > Ostreida > Ostreidae > Ostrea > Ostrea lurida. The sequence goes on from CAJDSM010155128.1 coordinate 4,171, forward strand.
CTAAGACGTGTATTTATTCTGAATTATATATGCGAATATTCTGAACCCAATATCACTCCTTCCTGTTGTATGAACAGGCAACGATACAGGTCACGATATTAGTAAAACACACGCTCTAAAGGTAGTCCCACACATATTGAAATTTGAACGGTACTACTAATCAAAATGTTTAGTAAAGCTGACTTTCATATAAGCGTGATCATCTGAATATTTCTGGCTTATTCGACACCTATACCACTTCCCCTGTTGTATTCGAAAGAAGGCAACGATAGTCAGATTCTAGTAGAAACACACACAGTTTCTTAAGGCGGGCATTTCTTCTTACACAATTTTTGGATACTGGCGGAATACCATCATTTCCACTGTATTAGTGAGCTGACTTATTAGCCGTGCTATCTGAAACTCCATGGCATGATTCTGACCCTAATACCACTAGACCATATATATAATGATCCGGCAACGAAATAGCTCAGATATCTGTAGAAATGAAGCGACAGCTCCTTAAGGTAGCGCCACACACACCACCCAAAACCTAGAAATTTTGGACTGGTAGTACTAATCAAATGTATTAGTAAGTGCATTTTATCAATAAGACGGGTGATATCTAAAATGGTCCGTAGCATATTCTCGCACACACTGATAGGTCACTCGCCTGGGTGTTTTGTATCGAACAGGCAAACATGGTAGATTATCTAGCAAAACAAACAGAGATCAGTTCGCTTTAGCTAGTTCGTACAATTTGAAAATTGGACTGTGCACCATCTACTCAAAATAGTATTGGTAGCTTGATTTCATTGTAAGCGTGATATTCTGAAAATTCCTATGGCATATTCTGAACCATATCACTTCCTTTGTATGAACAGGCACGATAGGTCCAGACCGTAGTCTAGTTAGAAACACACAGCTCCTAAGGTAGTCCCACACATTGAAATTTGAATGGGTAGTACTAAAAAATGATATTAGTATCATAACGCGCTTGAAAGCATTCATTAAGCGTAATATGGTGGGGAAGGGGAGGTAGTCACGGACCGCCTGGAGGGTAGGGGAGGCTGTGTGAGGTCGTGGAGCGAGCCAGGGAATGTAAAGTACACTACCAGTTGTCATGAACACAACGATATCTCAGATATCTTTAAAGACACACAATTCTTAAAGGGTAAGTGGTCCTACAAAGATATTAGAATTGATCATAGCAAACTAATCAACAATGTATAGTAATGATTTCATTAAGCGTGATTGATAAATTCTTGTGCATATTCTGACACACTATATCACTCCTGTTGTATGAACAGGCAAACGTAAGGTCAGATATCTAGGAAGGCACAGCGGTCTTAAGGGAATAGAGCTCTCTGCGAGAATATTGAAGGAATTGGAACGGTATACTAATCAAAAAATGTATTAGTAAGCTGGATTTCATTAAGCATGGATACTCTTAAATTTCTGAGGGTATTGCTGACGAGACCGCAACCCATATATCACTCTCCTGTGTGTTATGAGACAGGCACGATAGGTCAATAAGATGCTAGTAGAAAAACACAGCTCCTTAGGTAGTCCGCACACACATATATAAGTTTGACGGTACTACTAATCAAAATGGTATTTAGTAGCTGATTCATTAGGCTGATATCTGAAATTCCTATGGGACATAATTACTGAACAACCTAATAGGTATGCCCCAGTGTAGTGATTAGGGCAAGATAGCTGAGTCTAGCTAGAAACACACCAAGTCCTTAAGGTAGTCGCACCACAATATTGAAACATTGCAGGATACTATAGTCCAAATGTGATTAGGTAGCTAAGACGGGGGTCTGAAGTTAAGGGTGGGGAGATATCTGGAAACTTCCATGGGATATTCGGAACACCTAATACCACGTACCGAGCCGAGCCCGAGTTGTATCGAAAGGAAAGGCGATAGGTCAGATCTTAGTAGAAGAACAACACTTCTTCTTAAAGGTACTCCTACAGATATGAAATCTAGGTACGATTACATTATCTAGAATCGACGTATTGAGGTTCAGCATGACTCGTCAGCCTTGAAGGAGCTGGATATCGGTGAAACCGGGGGGTTGAGTGCGGGACAAGGGTCTGTCGCCGATGGAGGAGATTCTTGAAGCACCGGCTACGAGTACCACTCCAGTTGTACTGAACAGGCAGATGTGAGATGAGGGTAAAAGGACAATGATGCTTAGTAGAGGAGAAACAACACGCTCCTTAAGTGGTACTCCCACAGATATTAAGGTAATGATTAAAATGTGTGAACGGGGGGCAGACTGAGGACTAATGCAAAAAATGATAATTAGTAGGTTGACGTTCATTAAAGGCACGCGCACAGAATCGGGTGAGAAATACGTATCTGACATTTGGCCGGGTGGGGATGTGTTGAACGAGGGCATCAATGCCACTCCCACTTGTATGAAACATGAGGGGGCAAAGAGCGAAACCACGGGGCGGTGCTTTTGCGTGGAGGGGGTGGGGGGGTGGGAAGTGGAAGTGGTTAGAGAGGGCGGGACAAGAGACAACGGGCAGCACCACACAGTCAGCTTCTTATACGGTTTGCCCTGCAAATGATTGAAAATTAGACGCACTACAATGTATTAGTAACTGATTTCAGTTAAGGCGTCGATATCCTAAGATATCATATCGTTATAATACTGGTTGTATGACAGGCAAACATAGCTGCAGATATTAGTAGAAACGCAGCAGCTCCTTTAAAGTAGATGCTCACAAAATTTGAAAATGTGACGGGTACTATATAAAATGTATTGGAGTAGCTGGATTCATTAAGGGCGGTGATATCTGAAAATCTATGGTGTAGTTCTGGACACCCGCATATCACTTCTTGTTGTCTGAACAGGCAACGAATAGGATCCAATGGTATCTGAGTAGAAACCCACGCTCTAAGGCTAGGGTCCCACAACACTGAAATTTGACGGTAGCTAGCTAATCAAGAAATGTATTAGTAAACTGATGTTCAATTAAGCGGGTGATATGCTAAAATTTCCGTAGCATATTCTGACGACAGCTATGATCACTTCCCTGTTGTATGAACAGCAAACATAGGTCAGATATCCTTTTAGGCAGAAAGAGACCAGCTCGCTTAAGGTAGTCTGCAAAATTATTGAAAATTGACGGTACCACTAGTCAAAAGTGATTGAGTAGCTGATTATCTTCATTAAGCGTGAATATCTGAATTTCATGGATGTTTGATACCCAATACCTTGCCTATGCATATACAGTGATAGAAGTCAGATTCATTTAGACACAAACACGCGAACTTTTAAGCATTCCACCACAAATGGTTGCAAATTTGGACGGTTACAACTAATCAAAATTGTAATTTGTAAGGCGATGCCTTCATTAAGCGTGACTATCTGAAATTCCATGGATTGTTGAACACTACACACTCCTGTTGTATAACAGGCAGACGATAGGTCTGATATTATAAGAACACACAGCTCCTTAAGGTTAGTTCCACAAATCATTGAAATTTGGACGGTCTACTATCCAGAATGTATTAGTAGCTGATTCATTAAGTGTGATGATCTGAAATGTTCATCGAGCATAGGTTCTGACACCTAATACCACGGGCCCGTTGTAGTGGAACAGCGCAGACGATAGGTAGACTATCTAGTAGAAACACACAGCTCCTTTAAGGTAGTCCCCCACATATTGAAATTTAACTGGTATACTAAGTCAAACATGTAGTAGTAGCTGACTTCATTAATGCGTGGATATCTGAATTTCATGGGTATATTCTGACAACGAAATACCACTCCCTGTTGTATGAACAGGAAGATAGGTCCAAGGATGATCTAGTAGAAAACACAGCTCGCTTAAGGTAGTCACTACATAATAATGAATTTGACGTACTGATATCAAAATGTATTAGTATGACTTCATTAAGCGTGATATTTGAAATTCCATGGATACTTCTGGACACTTAATACCACTTCAGTTGTATGAAACAGGCAACGGTAGCTTCAGATATCTAGTAGAAACACACAGCTTTCTTAAGGTATGTCCTAAACAATATTGAAATTGACGTTCCGACTCAATCAAGAATGTATTAGTAGCTGAATTTCATTAATGCGTGATATCTGAGATTGTCAGTGGCAAATTCTGATACCCAAATAACTCCCTATTGAATATACAGATGATAGAAAGTAGATATGCTATTAAAAAACACGGCAACTATTTTTAAGCTATACCACAGAATGTTGAAATTTGGAATGAAGCGTTCAGAGTTTGAATCAAATGTGACTTATAGCTGCTTCATTAATGCGTGATATATAATCACAATCAATCCTGATAACCTTTTTCATGCTAATGATATGTGTAATTTTAAAGCTTTATCCCTTCTAGTAGCTGCTATAGTAGCTGACTTTTTTACTTGAGTAGCTGGCTCAGGTAACTGGCCTACTAGTGCTTAACTTTGACCTGTTTAGTGCTGGCTATAGGTAGCCAACGTATTCCTCGTTTTTAGTAGCCAGTTACTAGCTAGCCTGGTTACAGTAGCTACTTTACCGATCTATGTATGCTAGTATAGTAGTCCTCCCCTCCACTCACCGTACAATCAGATAACGACAAGAAAGTTAAAGGGACGTGTAGTACACGGGACAGGAAAAGTAACTCTTTCTGTTCTCGTATACTCGCATACCAGTTTATTTAGACTGACTTGTCGTCTGATATCGACTCGATAAATTGACATTTTTAAATCCATCGATCGTCATTTTGCAATGTGATATTTTGTGTGTGAAGGTGACAAAAGTGTTAAGGGACACAAGCGCGCTGTAAATATAACCAAAGAGAAACTGACAAATTTGCAATGGGCATTGCTACGATATTGATGATTGATTTCACAATAGACTCAACATTCAATATCTTATAAAACTCGCCCATAAGCTTATCCTATCTGGCCAGCGTCAAATAAATAAATTTACCCCTGACACGACGGCAACCGAAATGACCTAGCGTTGGGAATAATTATCCAAACTCCTGATTTATAACATGATAAATTTTCTAGACGGTCGCTATAATGACCTTGTTTGCGATTACAAAGTATCACTAAGTCATATGTTGACTGATTTGTTTCATACCCTTTGTTAGACTGTCAGTTCCCTACTAGATTGACTACGGGTAATCCCGTTTACTTTATTTCGACTACGGGCTCACGGTGGGTGTGACCGGTCAGCAGAGGATGCTTACTCCTCCATGCCACCTGATCCTGCCTTCGCTTTTGTCGAAGGTCCGTGTTGCCCAACACTCGATTTTGTATGTGTTTTTTTGGGACTATGATTACGTTTAATATTTTGTTACTTCGCCATTTTATACTGCTACTTTACATTTTTTTAATTGACTATTTGTAAATAAACAATGATAAAACTGGCTAAGGTGTGGTCCTCAGTGTCTTGTGTTGGAGTGTCCTTCGTTGCATTTGAATAAGTTCTGTGCTCCCAGCTGCTGAGGAGACTCACTCCCTCTTTCTCTCTTCCCTATACCGAGGAGGTTAAAGTCTTGTGTGCCCAAGACCACGTACACGTGGGAAATGTGACCGGTATCTGATGCCTGGAAAATCTGCACACACTACACTATAGGGTGAACACCTGTCAATTACACAGCATGATGACAATGTAGATACGAGGCAGGCTACTTACAGACAAGTTGTTGTTGCAGGGGTTTCAACAGTCGCGTTTAAAGGCAGCATTTCGTAATTCCATGGTCGTTATAACGATTTCGTTTACAAGTATGACCTACTATTTGGTCAAATGCTGTCTGATGTGTTTCATAGCAATTGTTAAGCCGTTTTTCATATACTGATTTGACTACGGATTGCTACGTTTACCTGATCAAGTCTATAGGCTCACGGCGTGTGTGAACGGTCAACAGGGGATGCTTACTCCTCTGGTGTATTCAGGGGTCCATGTTTGCCCAAATCTTGTTTTTGTAATTATATTTGGGACTTTCGAGTTTGATCACTGTTCGTTATCTTTGCCTTTACACCAAACACAAGAATGCTTTTCTACACAGCCTGTTGCTTTGTCATGCCTTTTTGTAGCCAAAATGTGAAGTGTTCGATATCTTCGCCTTTACATTAAGATCGTCCTTCTCCCCGGACTGTCGTGTCCAAACTGAAGCACGGACTCTACAGTATTGTTTTATAGGTCCAATGATTAGAGGAATTTAAAGGGTTTTAATGTACCCAGTGGGAAGAGGTTCATCACATGTGAATATAAATAGGCGAAGTTAACATGGTGTTAAACGTATCATAATCCAAAAATACAAATACAAAATCGAGTGTACGGCAACACGGACCTCCGACAAAAGCGAAGGCAGGATCAGGTGCCATGGAGGAGTAAGCATCCTCTGCTGACCGGTCACACCCGCCGTGAGCTCTTAGTCGAAATAGAGTAAACGGGATTACCCGTAGTCAAATCTAGTAGGAAATGACAGTCTAACAAAGGGTATGAAACAAAGTCAGTCAAAATATTACTTAGTGAGATTTTCTGACGTGTTTGATTCGGTTCAATGATATATAAAGATTTTTACGTGATAATTGTCATGTCAAATTATTTGTGAAGGAATTTGGTAGTGTGTATTATTTTTTTACTTAATCGAATATAGTGCTATTTAGTGTACGTGCCTTCGTTGAAAACATTTAGTGCGCTTGGAGAAAATTATCATATTGTTACTTTTTTGTATATTTTGTTCACATCAGTATAGCTTCATGTACCTACGTGTCTTGTACATAAATGATATTCATTTACGTTTTGTTAAAACAAAACATTTAATACAAATGTTTAAGGACACAAGCCAAGTGGTGAATGGTAAATTGAGTGAATATGGGCTGCCCTACCATTAAAGTTGTGATTTATTTAAGAAAATCAAATATATAAATGGTAAATATGCGAACCACGAAATCTGCCACGTCAAAATGTAAACAACAACCTATAGATAAGCCGCAAAAGACAACCTGTCTACAACGTGACCATTCTATAAATAGAAAGAGGATAAACGTCATAGTCTCGTGATATCCTTATATGGAAATAAAAGACACAAATGGATTCAATCACGCTTGTAATATTAGTTGTAATAGCCTATAATTGACTCCATGTGGATCCGGGTTAGAATAGGTCCTCAGTATAACCCATTCCATGACGTAAGAGGCGACTGAATGGGGTGGTCCTTCTGATGAGACCGCAAAAACTTAGGTCCCGTGTCACAGCATGTGTGGCACGATAAAGAACACTTCATTACATATTAATAAATTTAAGTCGCTAATTGTATACTTCAATTAAGTATTAAATTGCTATATATCTATGTATATTTTAAAAAAAATGGGTGATTATAGTTATCGCGCTTTATATTAGGAAACGTTGTTTAATTCAAATTACATAATTGCATAAATAATTGTGCAAATTGAATTTTCTTCGTCTGTTATCTTTTCCAAAACTCAGGAAATAT
>CAJDSM010155129.1:0-10087 GCA_903981925.1 Ostrea lurida
AGAGGAGGAGAATAATTAGGCAGTCACTTCGAGGAGAAGACATAATTTATCCCATGTATATTTACATGTAAGCATAAGACGATCGTATGGGATATGTATGTAATATCGCCGGGGCCATTGTATTGTAAATAAAATATTAGATTGATTTTCCCCATGCCCCTATATTACTACTATACTATATCAGTACATACATGAAAGAATATCACTAATTAAACTTACGTTCATTACAATAAAGTTTGGGCTTGAAAGTGAGCAACTGGCTCTTTTTCTTTAGCGAGAGTTTATAATCCGATGTAGTATTAATTTTAGAAAAAAATAACAAGATCTTCTTGCATCATTCCCTAAACACATATACGAACATCATTTAAGTCATTAAATTCAAATAAAATACTCCCATGACTTCACCTACAGGTCACTCTCTTGTCTCTTGATGATTCCAATTCTCCATACAGCTGTGCATTTGTACACAATTGAATACCTCGTCCAGTCTTCGGCTCCCTTATGGGCTAAGTCATCTCCTTAGCCGCGCAGGTTCCTTATAACGTCTTGCCCGATGCTCTTGGTGACAATAAGTTCCTCCATGACCCCTGTATAAAAATGTGATCGCCATTGCTTTCTCAAAATCAAAGGCAATCCTTGTTCATTAGTAATATGACGATAAACATTATACAAATCTATCAATTATCGATCTCCTTGGTAAACGAGCAATATATGTTAAAACGCAAATTGATTTAAAGTGTGTCGACCCCATCGTTCAAATTCTGAATCACTTTTTAAATGGTTCAGGTTCCAGCAATATTTCTTTTCTTACCACTGGATGACCATTATAGCATCCCCTCAATACCTGGGATGTCACCGCAGCTAAAGTACCTCACAACTTAGAATCCTACCTCTCATGACTTGTACTTCACATAGGGGCATGTGTAGTGGGGTGTTCTTTATGAATGTTGTGAGAGCATTCAGATTTTTAAAGTGATATCCGAAAAGATCCGTATGTGATCTTATCTCATGACCGAGTGTTTAGCAGTTTTACATTTTGGTCTGACACGGAGCAAGGCAAAGCAGAGCCGAACCATTGAACTACCAAGGTTTACAAAGTGATAAATGTACAAACTAAAGACTCCCCAACGACCGGTCTTTATCTCTACTGGGTAGAGAAGTTTGGTGAGCATGCAGCCAATTCTTTTTCGAGTTGACCTCTGCACTTTGTGGCATCCCTATCCCCAGCTCTATAAATAATAGGATATGCCCAATATTTTTCAAAACGGGTCGTTGGGTCGAACATTTTCCTAAGCAAGTATCAGTCCAGAGAATCCTTAAACAACCTTCGCCAACAAGGACCAACAATTTCAGCGAAAACTATAGCATGAATTGAATATTCAGTTTTACCTTGACATCTAACGATAAGGAACCTCTTTGTGGTAAGGTTGAGCATGTAAAGTAGACAGGCGGTGGATGCTCCATGCTTCTAGAAGGTCTACTGAATGTAACGTGTTCCACGCCTGTATCCTTGTGTTCGTCATTGTGTGTCCTATTATTAAACAACATATTTATTATTTGATATCTTTGTACATGTAAAGAACTTTTCTATCTTTATATCCGGTCAAACAAGTACTTGCAGCCAGTTAGAGCTCGGTAGTTGATTATATTCCTCTGTTATGTTCTAGGATATTTAATTTGGTCTTTTATTTCCATCATGACGTAATTCCTTTTCATCCAATTTTATTTCTCTGTATTTCTGCTTCAATACTTCTTATATTCTTGGCTTGTGTCTTCATTGAGTTATTTTATATCTGTGGTAACATAAAGAAACAGCTTAAACCGAGACAAAGCAATGTGTAATAAGGTCAGCTAAGCAAGCAGCTTCAAGAAGCAAGATAGCTTCAATCAGTATCCAGGAGAAGTACCAAAGATTCCATTTTATGGCCATATTTAACTTGTACTGCTGCCTATCAATTCAGATAGCGTAAAGTACGAGGAACATATTCAGACATGGACAACGGTTTTTGATAAATTGAAGCTGACTCTCTGTTCAGGGTCCTTTATAACTCTTCGGGCCTTCAGCAGGTAGGGCCTCTTTTCGCTTTCCTCTTTGAAGAGTTCTTGGTTATACAACGAAGTCATTCTGGCGAATGTATCGATTCTTCTCGATGCACATATCATCTGCTTCTCTTGTTTTGGGGATTAGTTTATACCCAAATTGAGATCTCACCACCTATGGTCCTGCCAAAATAAAAGCATACAGGGCTGTTTGTAATTGTAATACTACGTAACATGAAAATTGGTCAGATTTAATTGTACAACAAACTACCTCGGCAAATCAATATGACTTTAAGAAAACACATGCCACTGGAAACAAAAGCATATGGCCTTCTGGGGTCTATGTACTTCATTAGTATGTATCCCTTTCACTGCGTTCCTGTGCATGGCAATATGCCACGACCGGATCCAGAGCCCACAGAATTTCTGGCAGGACTAAAATGGTATAGGGCAATACACCGTTGCATCGCGCTCCAAAAATATCTGTACGAAAGCAGGGTTAAAATAGTTCACTCGTTTTGCAAAATACTACCTTGGTTAGAATATATAGGAGATTATACATAGTTTCGCTCTCGTTACTACGGTTTGGACATAAAAAAGTTACATGGGATACGAGAACACTGATACTTTAAAAACTGAAGATTTGATAGGGTCGTGTTCGTAATTCGATATAAAAAGCCTCTGGTGCAAAGGGAGATCAAGATTGGTCTATTGCCACCTGGCCAATTCTCAGTCCGGATGCTAATTACACTAATGGGTGATAGACTCTCACGCGGTGCGTGTCGGATCGACCTCAAGGCATCGGTGGGGGTGAACCGCGTGGGTTGCCAGAGGATAAGTGTGGTTGGGCCCCGTCTGACAGTCATCCCTCGATTCGGCCTTTATGGACACTCCTCAGTTCTCTCCTCCCTCAGTGCTCTCCTCCATCCAGATTGGTTTTCTCTTGACCCCTCTTTGCAACCCACCTGTTTATTAAGAAGAAATGTAGAGAAATTGTCCCAGGTTATTAACTTGCTAATATTTACACGTTATCGTATGATTATGAAATGAGAAAACACAAAATTGTGACATATAAAAAAGCTTCTGGTATTACATCGGTTTATATATAAAAAAACGAAAAGATAATCGAAGAGACATATGTAATCTTTTCGTACAGTGCTTGTTGTTGTAGTAAAACTACATAGCACTTAACTTAAAGAAATTCGATTTTGTTATGCGAATTGAAAACATAGAACAGTCAAATATTATACAGAAAGTATAGATGGATTTGGGAAAGTATGAAAATAATTACAAGATGTAAGACATGAAGCTAAAATAACATGTTGCTTTTGTACTGATTACAACTGAGAATATTTGTAGCGCAGAACCGTAGTATTGAGCAATCTAAATTAAGTTGTGCACGTCTAAAAGGTTCATTGACAGTGATATATTATTGACTCAGTTTGTTTTCGTTTGCACTAAAAATAAGATTGGCAGAGCAATAAAAAGAGGTTTCATTGCACTAGGATCGGGCACTTAGAATTATATGTTTTGCTTGCCAAATTGTTCTCGTCCTTAACTAACATTGTATATGATACAGGAGCTGTAACAAGTCATGGTTTTAGTAGCTATCACATGAATTCAGTGAATATATATGATCAATATGGAAGATCTTGGAAAGTTGTCCTTGTGTGTAGGTCCAGGATATAGGCTAATAGGAAACTCTATTCAACCATACACCGGATCGCGAAAGAATCGGGCTATAGAAAAACAAGAACAGCCCAACATTCCATGCTCTTATTAGCAGAAACAGCAGCAGATATATGTATGTTAATAGAGCCAGTGAACGCTACACAGAGAAAATAATAGGCACATGAGCGCCTTCCTGCACCCTTTGAACCTCTTTAGTCCCCTCCGAGCACCCCTCGCTCGGAGCTTAGCTATTCTTCTTTAAGAGATTCCTCGCTTTTATTCCTGGACTCTCTTTCGCTGTGCTAAGGTGCTGTGGCAACCGTGGGATCTAAATACAGACAAACAAACATAAGGCTGTACTTCACTAAAATGGAGGCAAGACAGAGGATTCACATGGTCTGTGAGTCAAACTGCAAGACTGTTTGATCCAGAAATATCCACTCGTGGTCTATATGGATACCAGTATATATGATCTTTATGGAGACAACGAATAAGCAAGATATATATAAACCACATGCAAGTCTGATGAGAGGTAAAATACATTAAAAGCATCATTGAATTCAACCGTCATGCATGCTTATAATAGCTAAAGCAAAAGAATCAGAACAGCCAACGCCGGAACGTGCTAACTGGAAAGAATTAGCAAAATGGTAAAAAAATTATGAAACAAACACAAGTACATTGATTAACAATGTGTAACGCTGTGTTGCTATTGAAGTGAATTTAACAAAAAGTAACTATGTTAGTTACTACAAAGTGTATTATCAAATACAATATAATACTTATCATTTTTAACAAGTTAAGTTTATAACAGTCATCTAGAAATTTACAATTTGTTTATTATAACAAATCAAACATGCATGATGGTCCACTGTGGCAGTAGCTTATTTAAAGAGAACTAATTATTGTTCTATAAAAAGTGGAAAATAATAATCAAATTATAAGGTTAATTATATATGCACTGATATAAGGAAAAATTGATTATTACATGATAGAGTAAAAATCGCTCATGTTACACTAAGAGCCCATAAGGCCACAGCCCTACTACCGCCGGGCCAACTTTCAATGTATTAGTGGTATCAGCATACACAATGAGAGCCTGCATGTCAATTATGAAGATTTTAGAATAATTCATCAGATCAGTTTATATCTAGTGTACATAATTAACTTAAAATAATGTTATATGAGAATTATAGTAATACCCCTTTATTTACCTAGTGATCAAACCGAACATAATTCTCTACAAGACTGAATGTTTTAACAAACGTTAACGTCGTTCATCATAAAAAAGAAAGCTTTTATCGAATAGTCTTTGGTTTTCTGATCCATAAGTTCTTGAGAAAGAATTCTATAGCTACCTTCACACCATGATCTAAACTATGTCTAGTAACTGATCTCTATCCTTGAAACTCGAAAGAAAAGTTGATGGTAGTTAATGTATAGAAATATGACATCAAATCTTAAGAATGTTGTACCACTGCCAAATAGATAATAACTGCTTAGGTTTATTCATATAGTGGAGAAACCAATACATTCTGAAAATCGAAAACATCCTTGTTGTTAAGAAAGTAACATAAAAGTCATAACTGACTTGGATACATAAATACAGGCTCAAATTGACACATTGATAGAGAGTTACTGAGCCTTCTTATGCATAGATAAGCTACAAAGTTGCAAGTCCATTTCTGATTGTCTCGTTGTTTTATTATAGTCTGAAATGGAAGTATTCGGGAAAATTATTACATATTTTTATATTGTGTAGAACCAACATATAAAAGGGAGGGACGTCAGTGTATTTTCCGATTCTATTGAGCTTAAGGCATTGCTGAATAGAAGATATCAGATTTTACGGAGAGACATTAGATATCAGAATAGCAGCTAGGGGGAGGTGTAACTATTTCCATCACCTTCCTCTTCTTTGCGTACCTACTTTTGCCTTCCTCAATCTATCAGAGTAGCAATACAAATTATTTACTATTTATATTAATATGATTGCTTGTTGAAACAAAATATGTTTTTAAATTTTTTAAAAAGTAGTATTGCACACTAAAAAAAGTTAACTTTACCTTCAGATTAACACAACTAAATTATGCTATTACGAACCTAACTATGAAATCTAAATAACAGTATGACAAAAACTATGTATCATTATTTACTATAGTACAGCATTCATCATGATCATTACAAAATGACAAGATGAAGACAAGATATAAAATAGTGAATAGAGGAAGATCCTTGTCTTTAAGACGGCATGGGAACATATCATTCAATACAATTATGTGATCGGTATGGACAATTTTTAACAGAACATCCATGACCTTCGTTGAATGTCAATTGGGTTATCATGCAAGAACCCTATAAAATCTCATCTAAAAACTAAAATAACAGTCCCTTTATAACAAGTCTAAATCCACTTATTTCAATTTTTGATATAACCATCTTCAAGGCCTATCAACTTCTCCCTGACATGAAGGAAATTAACAATTCTCGGCACAACATGCGACTGATCGTATGTTCAAGTAAGATTGTGCTTCCAAGTTTAGATCAACTTCAATTAAAAAATAAGGATAGTGGTCTTGCTTTTCAAAGCCCTTACTATACCTCAGTGGAAAATGGCTTGAGAATCAAATTAAATTAATTTGTCCAGAGGTCCAACCCACAACCTCAAACCACTCCTCACCAGAATAATGCATATATTCTTCCTATGACTTTGACCTATTTTATAATGCCTTGATATTCTGCAATCATGCCTCATGAAATTGGCAACAGTTTGTTTCAAGGTAATTTTTTTTTTAGTATTGTTAGAGTAAAAAAAGTTGAGTGACCCACAAAGACCCATATATAGATTTTCTTTAAAAACTTAGCGACATCCTTCTGTGCAGAATATGCGTCTTGCGCGTGATATGAGCTATTAAGAATAGTATTGGACTGAAATCATTTTTTTTTTTCTATTTACCCACCTCTCTATTAAAGAGTACTGCACTATCAATTCGTGACGGGTTCAGGGGTGGGTGGGTAGGTGAAGAAAACATACACAAAGTTTCATGCATGACACACAATAACAAATGAGGACCAGTATTTATAGTAGAAAATGATTCGAAATATCTGTCCATAAGATGAAGAAAAAAATAGTATAAATGTGATACCCTAGATTGGTGTAAAGAGAGAGTTCACCCCAAATGGTCACATTGAATGTAGGAAGTAAGAGGAACATCTGGTGTCAAAAATTGAGGGACAGGCTTATGTGAGGACAAAGTGCATGCAGTGAACGACTAGCAATGCAAGAAGTTGTCTACTCTTCTCTGCTCCTCCCCTGCTTGCTGAGCAGTCAAGTTTCTGCTGAGCTCCTCTGTAGAACGAGATCTAGGTCAAGGCAACATTATCTCAGCGAAAGTAACACATTCACACAGGAAACATCTTATATATATGCTCCTGACTGGATATAAAATATAGATAGCTGTGCTCATTCTCATTTCTTTTTGTCCTTCAAGAAAGCTTAAATTGACCCCTTAATCTCTGCCTTCTCGGAGCTTGCCTGCTCAGCTCCCATTTTGCTCTATTTGGAGCATGTTATCGTTCATTTTATAACTAGTCAGAAAATTAGCTAATGTCAGCAATTTGATGCCATCAAACTATCCTTTTTCTGCTCAGCAATATATTTCTGTTTTTCCTCCTCCATCTTGGTTCAATCAAATGACATCCAATATCTGAAGACTGTAGGAGCGAGATATTAATTCACAATATGAAATAATATATCAGTTTTTTGTAACATCACCAATTATAATTATACTTTCACAATTTTTCAATACATAAATTACAATCCATGTTGCCAACGTATACTATGATAAATTTCAAAGATATTAATACAGACCTTAGCTCCATACTTTTTGTCCCAGATAGATTGTCACAAGATTTGTTTTTTTCCGAAACAGAAGGGAGTCCCAGAATGGCTAATACATGGTGAGACGGGGCTGTGGGGCCATCCAAGTAGGGGGCGAGGGATTCTTTCAAAAAATTTTCCATGGCCATCAGCACACTCGATTAAGACATATGAATTCTGTCCAAAAAGCTGAACAGAAGACAAACAAATTAAACCCAATGTAAATTTCAAGAGACAACAATTAACATCAGATCATGGTGGTATAATTTTAATTAGGTGAATCTTTTGTTGGGGATGGGGAGGGAGGGATTCCTGAAAGAATGCATATTCATAATGAAACAGTTTCCTCATTATTGGTTAAAATTCAAGCTTAATGCTATATAAATATTGCAATAAATATGAGTAATTTTCAGTAATTTTACTGTAAACTGATTATTTTAACAGTGACATTTTCTGGAAAATCAAACAATGATTTTATTTATCAATTTTTTCTACACACCTAACAGCAAACTTGTTTGGCCTGGGACAAGTGTCTCCCTACGTACATGAAGCCAACCGTGGCAAGTTCCCAGCCCTCAGGGACCCTTTTTTTTTTTCCTTTCCTCCATCTGAAACCCGGGGAGCGCCAACCATGCTGTTGGGTCCGAGTGTCCTCATCAATTCATCCCGTTTTCAGATCTCCTCTGGAATTCATCGTCCTCTGGGTCTGTTAGCCGGATTGGCACGGCAGCAGGCCGCAGGGGGAAACGAAACACACTTCAACCCTGTGACAAATAATTGCTGGAAAATGAACATTCCATATCGATTGATTACCTGTCATGTACCATGTCTGTGTTTTCACTTTTGAAATTAGCATTATTATATCTTAATTGAAAAAAGTTTCTAAAGTCACACATGTTTTCTTAAGTCACTCAGTACAAGTAAATAAATAAATGTAGATTGATTAATGATAAATAATAAAAAAATATCAAATTACCCTGAAGAGAGTAGGAATGGTTTGATTTCCGTCCATCTCGATCAAGTATTGCTGGTCATGGTCTGCCATGTAATCCTACAAATTTTTGGAAGGACCAATCAATGAAAATGAAATAAAATATATCTGATGAAGACAGTATCAATGAAATTATGAGAGAGAGAGAGAGAGAGAGAGAGAGAGAGAGAGAGAGAGAGAGAGAGAGAGAGAGAGAGAGAGTATTTTGCTGTGCAAGAAACGTACCTCCAAGAGTCGCAGCATTTTATTTTTATATTTGGCGATGTTCCCTACAGCTTGCTCTTCCAAATCTTCAGGGCGGCGTAGAAGTCTCTCCAGAACATCAGGAGGAAGTTCTGATGCAAATTCACCATCCTGATATCAAAACATGTAGCACATTGAAATCAACTTTGACACAATATATGTACAGTTTACATGCCACAAACATACTGATATACAAAATATCTGCTATGTCTAGGCTTCCTCGCATAAAATATAAACATATCAAGACAATCTGACATGATGTCACATTTTGAAATGACCTCTGACCTCAGGTGTGGCCTCTTCTGCATCTTCTTCCTCCTCCTCCTCTTCCTCTCCTTCTCCCTCCTCTTTAATCTGTCAAAATCACAAACTCCTTTAATTTCTTATCTCTATAAATTATCTAGAAGGAAGAAATTTACAAAATGCTCAACTTCATTCTACCAAAAAATTTCTGTTTCTGTCATCAGGTGCATGCATTGAAGTTCAGTCATGGTCCATATGTTACTTTTATTTTATGATATTTCAAAGTTTATTAGTTACATTTCTTTGGGTCTAGTTACATAATAAACCATTTCTAGATTTTTATCAAAAAGTTTATTTTCTTCAGTCAAAACACCAGTTTGGTTTTTTTCCCCCCATCAGATTGCATGCTATAATCTTATTATCACACAACTGTACTGTTTCCGGGTTCATAACACGGGTTCGGAAAAACGATATGAACTCGTAGCTGAGGTTCATAAGAATGCAAATTAGGTAGGTCAATCACGGGGTCAATCAATTGAAAACTGCACATCGGCCTTCGAAACTGTAAACTTTGATGGTAAAAGACATTGTTTTGTCACCGAGGTTATTCCAAGGGCATTTTGTGTCTTTTATGAAGTGAAAATAAGTGTAACAGAAATTTCCAGCTTCTTCAAACCGTGACGTTGCAGACGACGTCACAATCGAATTGACGACGTCAAACAATAACAAAGCGAAAAATTCGGATTGTGAAATAGAAAGTAAATCAAAATATGCCTTTAATGATCGTTGTGTGATAAATAGAATCTTAAACTTGTGCTTATGGCATATGAAATTTATGAAATTCGTTACCGGATTTAAATATTTCCCTCGCCAAGGCTCGGGAAATATTAAATCCGGTAACTCATTTCATAAATTCCATATGCCATAAGCACTCATTCAAGATCCTCTATTTATGTAACCAAACTATTGTTATTATATATCATATAATTTCAGAATTCTTTATCACATTATGACATTTC
>CAJDSM010155132.1:0-13133 GCA_903981925.1 Ostrea lurida
GATCATTGTTCCACGGCATTAGTGAACGAAAGTGAACTCAAGAACCTGCCGATTCCTGCATCTTAATTTGACAATAAAGGAATATGATGCAGTCAACATCAACAACATCTCAACCTAAAAAGTAAGTCTGCATCCCGCTTATTTTAAGATGAAATCACACCTTGTATTTCATACAGATAAGTTCCACTATTGCACCAAAGTTATTTAATTACAACAGACGTTGCCAGTGCCTAGATATGAGGAATTACAACGAAATCCTAAAGTGTCATGTTCCTCTTCCTCATTTAATTATGGTCCCGTGGTCATGTTATTACTGGGATATAGATATAGTCCAAAATGAGGACTAAAGTCTGCATTTCAAAGGTCCTAAATTCGGGAACCTCGCTCATTTAAATGGCGACATATTTCATGACTATTATGAATTCTGTGGAAGATCCCCAGACGTTGGACAAAATTGAAGGAGAGGGATCTTGACACTTTGTCGAATGGATCAAAGTATTCGGAGTTTATTAAAATCCCGTATTCACCTTTAACGGGAGAATGCGTACTATTTATCCCCTGTTTTTAAGAAGCCAGAAGTGGTAAATGAGTTACATAGATACATAAAACTTTGTACTGGTTCCAGCTGATAAAGCAAGTAACAACAGTGTCTTTGTTTGTGAAAAGTCACTATTATAACTTGTCTTTTAAATGAAACTAGGGTTTACTTCAACATTGGGAATCTACTTATACTCCTAGCATTCCTGACTAAAGATGAAATTCTTCAAATCACCTTTCTGTTTGAATACTTTCAATATTCCGAAGAATCAGGATCAATTTGAATTACATACCTTTACTGGATTCAAAATTGCATAGAATACCTTACAAACAAAGATACATCGCTGGTTCAGTAGTGCTCTACCAAGCCTTATCCTTATACTAACAAATACTAACAGCTGTTAAAGAGTCACTTCAGAGATACTGTTCATACAATATTCCAGAAGTGGTGTCAATCAGATGTGGATTCTCAAAAACTCTAAAGAGTTATAGAAACTTAAGTCAGAGATTTTTCTAAAATTGACTGCATCAAATATGATATTTCTCCAACTTTAATCACAACAATTCCTCACGATAAATTAAATCTATGCTTTTTCGATAATTGATAATTGCTTTTTGAACAAAAACGGCACCCGAAAATACAAGTTTCTGGTCATTGGGAAAAAGATACATATTTTGTCAGAAAACACTTGATTGCCCCACAAGTACTCTGAAGAGGATATAAGAGCATGCTTGGGTTTCTATAGATAATATTTATGGTAGTCTTTGGAGACCATTTTTCTCACAATCTGTTGGTTTCCTATGGGCATATTGTGCCCCTTATTGGCAGACTTATATTTTATATTCAACGAAGCAGAATTTGTTCAGATAACTGTTACGGGATAAAAACAAAAAACTTGCCGTGTCTTCAACCTTACTTATAGGTATATAGAGAGATGTTTTATCATTTACAATCATAATTTTCACAATTATGTCCATTTGGATATATACCTGACAACTTGAAATAAAGGAACACAAAATCTGAACAGATGTGCTTCATATTTGGATATTTTTACTTAATGATTGATCTTAATGGCAGACTGACAACTACATTATATGATAACGTGATGACTTTGACTTTTGCCATATTGTCAACTTTCCTTTTTTGTGTAGTAATGTACCATATCACTGCTATGGTGTGTATGTCTTCATTGATTCGATACGCAGGGCATGCCATGCGTATGATGATTTTTAAAGCGAGGCCAACTACTAACCAAAAAGTTGATGTTGCAGGGTTTATAACAATATCTGTTATAAAGTCATCATTTCGCAAATTCTACGGTCGCTATAATGACACTTGTTGCGATTACAAATTATCATAAATCATATGTTGGACTGATTTGTTTCATACCTTTTGGTAAGACTGTCATTTTCATACTAGATTTGACGACGGGTAATCCCGTTTACTTTGGTTTCGACTAAAGGCTCACGGCGGGTGTGACCGGTCAGCAAGGATGCTTACCTCCTCCATGGCACCTGAATCCTGCCTTCGCTTTCGTCGAAGGTCCGTGTTGCCTTACACTCGATTTTGTATGTGTTTTTTTGGACTATGATTACGTTTGATATTTTGTTACTTATCGCCATTTTAATATTATACATATTGTATGATACGATATGGTATGATACGATATTATTAAGACACTGTTCCAGATATTTTTATGAAACCTTATTTGCTGATACATATTGGTGACATTTATTCAACTACAAAAATAGTTTTACCTTACCATTTCCTTTGACCTTGACATGATTTTTCCATATCTAGTGCTTAGTTCAGTTTCAAAGCTACTATTAACAATATTTTTATGGAAACTATTATACTTTAGTTTGGCCTCAGAAAAGGGGTCAATATCCAACGTTTAGCTGGATATCCGCTGTCGCCAACTAAGTGCGGGTGAATGGGGATGTGGTGGTTTCAAACATTACTCTTATGCTACTTTTATTCATGATCCTTGAATGATGTGTAGAGCCTGGTCATTTAGCAACAATGTCAGTGATTTTGTACTTACTATCAAAGACAGCTTGCGTGTTTATGCTGTGGTAATTATGTCTGTTAACGAATTCATTTTCATATTCGTGTGGTGCTATAATTTGAACATGTGTCCCTCTAATGCCCGGAAAGCTCACAATTGCAAAGAATGCCTCTTGGCTTCTTCTGACATATAAAATGGCGAAGTAACAAAGTATCAAACGTAATCATAGTCCAAAAAACACATACAAAATCGAGTGTAAGGCAACACGGACCTTCGACGAAAGCGAAGGCAGGATCAGGTGCCATGGAGGAGTAAGCATCCTCTGCTGACCGGTCACACCCGCCGTGAGCCTTTAGTCGAAACAAAGTAAACGGGGTTACCCGTCGTCAAATCTAGTATGAAAATGACAGTCTAACAAAGAGTATGAAACAAATCAGTCAACATATGATTTAGTGATAATTTGTAATCGCAAACAAGGTCATTATAGCGACCGTAGAATTTGCGAAATGATGACTTTAAACGAGATTTGTTATAACCCTGCAACATCAACTTTTTGGTTAGTAGTTGGCCTCGCTTTAAAAAATCATCATACGCATGGCATGCCCTTGCGTATCGAATCAACTGAGAGACATACACACCATAAGCAGGTGATAGTATTAGTGGGGAAACGAACAAAGCGGCTTATCATAGCAGGTGAGGTCAGACTGGCCAGTGTTGCAGAAATCGCCCGTAAGACTTTTGGCTGCGAAACACCCATATGGTTACCATTGCAAAGCTGCATATTGCCCGTAGCCAAGAACCTTAGAGTAATGAGCAATTTTTGAACTGATGACAATGCCATATTTCTAAGAGAACCACTCGATATTTCAACACGAACTGGAAATTCAACGAATTTTATTCCACCGGAATTAAGTCGAAAACGATAGATTTATTCCGAATCACTGAAGTGCTGTAATCTTTGAAATTTCTTCCATGAACTGTGTTGACGGCCATTTTGGTTGCAAACTTAAGAAATTCTTAAAACTTAAGACTTCTGCAGAGCATTCTTAATTTTAAGAACAGTTTAATAATTTTCTAAGATTAAATTGTTTTATCAATATAAAATGGCGAAGTAACAACAATGTTGTGACCCGCGAGATACATATTACTTCGTGTGACAATTACATTTCAACTTGAATTGGAAAGTACAAGGAATAAATATTCTTGTTGAGTACTTGCTGCATGACAGTTGAGTTTTCTTCTTGTCCTCAGTACCTCAAACTGATCAAAAGCTTTGGGGATTCCATGATGGTAACCTTCCGTGCACGAATTAGAGTATAAATGATCGTAAGGACCATGTCCCCAAAAATAAGTAAACAAAACATATGTGCTCATTTCGTGAAAGGACATAAGACATAACTACGGTTTTTTCCGCCCCCTGTTCTTAAATATATTAAAAAAAAAAACAAAACGAAAGTTTTGCCGTTCGATTATGTTCACTGCGATATAGCCAGGTATGCACTCCTGTTTCAGTCAACTGAAATTAAATTCCCCTCTCTTCAATGACACGCCATCAACCAAAGAATCTAACTAGTGTTTCCTACAATGTAATTCATTGAATGAGAGAGATTCCAACGTTAAATTTCAAGACCGGTCTATCCGTTAGATGTGGATATTATAGCCAAATGTTTACTTTTTCTAGTTTTAAGGGTAATTGGTGACAACAAGACGCGATTATTTTTTATCTATTTGCACATTTATACAATTTTTGTTTCATTTTTGATGTGTTTTGTTTAAAAAATATGTCCATTGGACTTATTATGCCTATATATTTGAAATTGTGAAGTAGCAACTTGGCGACGAAAGTATGAGGAAGCGGGACGAGTTTCCCTTATAAACAAACGGAATAGGAACGAAGAAACTTTCAACTGGTAACAAATGATTGATATTTGTGAATATTTGGTTCTGGTAATGCATTTTATTGCACTATATGTTATTTAAGTTAATAGACTTAGCAACGTTTTACATGGATACTAAAAACTGCGATTCTATCTGAAGTCTCTGTTAAAAGTCGATGCAATGCCCGAGTTATGTTCTCTTTGGGGAAATTTCCTGTTCAAGCTTAACACACCATAGGACCATAGGGACAGGTAATCATGCAGATATAGATAACGTAAATGTTTAGATCTTTAAACATTGTTTTTTTAAAATCAAGTATAACTAGCATCAATCAAAGGGCCGGGTCGAATCCAGATATGTGACAATCAAAGTTGTTCTAAGATTTAGATATTACCTGCCTTACCATGCATTAATATACAAAAAAGATGAATTTACCCAGCGCATCTAATTGTTTCATGCAATGATTGTAATTTATTTTGCCCAAGCTGTAAGGCTTATACGGTGTGTTATTAAACCATTTATTTGAAACTTTATGGATGAACTTGTTCGAGGTGTCTCTTGAAACTTCACCCGGCACTTTCACTACATCAAATAGTTATTGTTTTTTTGGAATATTCATGTTTGCCAGGAGGCAGTGGTGAGACTAGCTCAAAGGGACTGGTATTGCACAGTTACAACTTTTTGTAGGTAATGTATATATTCTTATTGTCCTTTATATACAAAACAATTCATTATTTTTACAAGTTTGTACTTTAGTCCAAGCTTATTCTCAGCTTAATGATTCATCTCACGGTCTCTCTATAACGATTCCCCCGTCGTTATTTCTCGCTCCTCTGGCCGCTGCGATCACCTTAATAATTACTCGCTTATATGGAGGACCAGTTATAATCTTATGTACAGGTTTACTTTACTATATATTATATGATTGTGATTAGTTACTCTACAGTTTTGGGAATGAGGTTCACCTTTCATCATAGTGCTTAGGATGAACCTTATGTACATTGCTAAATTTTCGTGGGAATTGAGTGTTAAATATCAATGCAAATGGGTCCATCTAGAATGAACGTAGAAATTAAATATACATGAATGACGAATATAGGAAGTGACTATCATTACCCATAAAAATCTTCTCTATGTTCTACTTCCACGATTCTTATTTACTTAATGTCATGTTTCTTATCCTAGGATCCATGGTCTCAGAATTACCGGTCGGCTCAAAGACATTCTTTGCACACACACTCTCTATCATCTTGTGATCCTTTTCTTCTCTTCCTTCCAGGTCATCTTCTCTTTCTATGACTCCTCTGTATGTCGTGACTGTCTCAGTGCACTTTTTTTGGGTCTTGTCACCTTTATCCATCTTACAACCACTAACTAACTTTTCTGCATAAGCTTCGTCTCACAGGGCTTACGTATTATACCGATATGGTGACGATGTCTTTTTGATTAACTATTTTGTATTCCGTAATGCACTCAAAAATAAGTATAGACTTTATTCGTGTAGCCTTATGTATATTTTGTTCATGATTAATAAATAACTCTTATTTATATAAAATTAAATACTAAATTAATGAACTTATTTCAAGTTGTCATTGCATTTGTGAACTAGTCTGGTTTGTTTATGACATTCCTTTTTTTTGTAGGCCACGGTAACAGCAAAGCGATCCGGAATCTGACCGAACTTCTCTTACATCGATTTGTGATTAGTAACCAGCTGCTCTATTGTATGTGGAACATTTTTCGTATAAAATCTTTTACATTAAACTACTCCTCGGATGTTTTTATTCTGTCCGTGAACCGCGATTGGGTTCCCACCGTTCGTCCTCCCGTTCATCGCCTCTTAAGCTAAAAAATTATGGCATCCTCTGCTCTCAGATCTCTCTCTCTCTCGTAGTTCAGCCAGTACGTATCGGATGATACCACGAACCCAAACCCTGTCCAATGTTAGATCACTAAATCAGTTAACTTTGTTTTAAGTCAAATTCTACTGGGCGAATATGGAGAATTGAGTCAGACGGTACACCTGTGAAATAAGAACTTAGGTGTAGTTTCGACTACTTTAGATTACGATAGACCTGTTGGATAGAAAAATATGCTTAAGGAATGAACCAACTCCAAAAAGTATAACACCCTGGGGGTTCCAAACCAACCGCCTTTCTATCACATCACCATAATAATCCCGCTGGTATAGTGATATCTAACACTTGTATACGTGACATTTTTTATGTCGGGAGTTGTAGCTTGCTTTTTGAGCCGCTGTCTTGTGAATAAAAGGAACGTGCTACCCACATTTAAAAGCCCTAAATCCGGGGGGAATTTAGGATCTCTCTTCTTATTCCTTCCTCCTCCGTACTAACATACCTTACGAGACAAATTTGGTCGTAGATATGAGCCGTATTTATGGGACGATCTGTTCATAAAATATTCATTTACCCTCGGATTGTAGAGGTACTATTTATGAACCATCTTGCTCTGAAGTGGAACTGTATGCCAAACGTCTCTTCATATTTACAACATATATAGAACAGCACCCTGAACCAATCCTTATCTTATACTTAACTAATAACAAAAAGATGGTACTATCGGTATAAAGTTGATCCATTGCGAGAGTGGACCTTAAGATAAGGGTTTCCATCGTGTCTACGAAGGGATGTAGTGTTATAATCAATTTTGTGTTATCCCGATAAATAGGATTTTACTTATTGTTTATACTTATCTTATCAAAGTAGGGCACAGCCTGGATTAGTGTGAATGCGTCCCCCCCTCAATCCACCCACTTGTTTGTTTTAAACTAATGTATTGTCTCATAAATATTGAACACAGTAACACACCCAACACCCCACACACAGCTCTACGTTTGAGTATGAATTCGTCAGATTTTCGGGCCGTTTTTGTCAGTGCCCAGAGAGATCATGAAACAAAATCGACTTATCAAAATTTCAATGACTGTAAAATGTGCATATTGTATTTAATTTACTTTTAATATGACATTAAAGACTAACAAATTACTTGGGTGGCACCTCTCCCATTCAGTCTAGTGAACAGTTTATATTAGTTAGTTTTAAGTTGAAGAGATGGGACAGTTACATCTACAGAGAATTTAGGAGAGGAGAGAGGAGAGAAGAGAGAGAGAGAGGAGAGAGAAGAAGAGGCAGAGAGGTATATGGAGGTTAAAATCTCTCATTCGTCTTTGAGTCACGTTTCATTTAGATGTGATGTTTAATGAAGTGCTCTTGCCAACTTCAAGTTTTATGTTAGATGCTAGGAGAAAGTGGTTTAATAACATTTCTGACAAAACAAGTAACAAACTTGGTAAAAATATAGTTTGTTGTGTTGATAAAGAAATTACCTTCTAAGTTGTAACCCCCTCCAAATTGGTGGCGGCGGCAGTTATCAGTCCCGCATATATATCGGTACATCCCCTGCTCTCATGCAAACTAGAGTATATTCAAAAAAAAAATTCGAATACATGTTTGATGTATTGAGAATTGCGTGAGTTTTTCAAACCACAAGTTATCATAAGGTGCGCATATGTTTTTCTTAAGAATACTACTAACAGCTCCACACATAATATCAGTTGTCAGTGAAACATTCAGATGCCTGTAAATAATCTAATTTTTTAGTAATATTTTTGTCAGGAATGGGCTAGGTGTGAATAACTAGAACTTTACTTGATTTGCAATATGCTGTATTTTCCTTTGTGATTATTCGGTTTATACTTGGTTTGTTATGAAGATACACTAATGGTATGATTAAAACATTAGATACTTATTCTGCTACAATGATTATCAACTGTACTATGTCCATTATGGACTGTGGTTAAGCTTCGCAGGAACAATATTTCCCTTTAATAGAGAAATAATCGGGCATTTATGTTTTTCAAGGACTTCAGAAAGATTCGCTTTGTTTTTAATCAGTAACGTGTGCAAAGTGTGTTATTCTTTATTAACGTATCATGTAAGTGCAAATAGAGTGCCGATAGAGTCAGACCACATTCTTCAATTTTATCAATATTTGTACAGTTGAAAGTTATTTCTTTCGTTTGCAACTGGATAATCGTCCTCTTACTCATTTCGTGCCCAATTTTCTACTTTCGCTTTATTTGTGCATATAAGTCAAGGACATTATTATTTAATTCAAACACATCAAAATAAATGAAACAATTATTGTATAAATGGTGCAAAGATAAAAAATATTGCGTCTTGTTGTCCCAATAAACTACTATGAAAAAAGTAAATTTGCGTAATATATAAACCACATGATGGCTGGAAATGTTGAACGTTGAATCTCTCACTTATGAAATATTTGAGGGAGAACACAGGATCGAGGTTTGTTCATGAATAGATTTTATTTCAGTTTGTACTGAAATACAGATTGTTACATAGTTTATTGGAGCTATAGATTCGCAGGTGACGTAATTTTTTGTTGCCTTAATGAGTCTTTCACGCACTGATCCACCTGTTTTGATTAAATTTGTTGGTAACATCATGTGTCATACGTCTGCTATGTCACATATGGCCCGAAAGGTTTACATCTAATCGCAGAGCATTTGATCAGGTGTTGGAGTTATTTTTATGGACAAGAAAAATAACTGTCATCGCGAATACTCTCCAAAGAATATTTTTTGTACGATTTCAATGTGCATTTGAAATGTAATTGTGCTGCAACAATGTAGTGAAATTTAATGCGTACAGATTTTTAGTAAGTGTTCTTAGAACATGATTTATTTTGAAAAAGATATATGCATTTCATTTCGTATACATAAACATGCATTTTTAAAAGAAAAAGTATTTCCATTCATGTACTGCATTAATTTTAGTTCTTTATTTTTACATGTTCAGATCCAAGATGGATGCTAGCCCCCTTAACGTTGGTGGAAATTTGGAGTTTCCTTAGGAGAATGGGTGGGGGGGGGTTTAAATTTGTTCCATATATCCTGCTTGTCTTTGTGTTTATTTGCGTTATCTTTCTTTTTCTATTCAGGCATTGTATTTCTTGGTGAGTGTTTTTAATTTGTATTATTCGATAGACGCGTCCATTGTGGCTCTCCTTTTTGATCGTTATTTGTTTACTTCGTCTTGGATGGGCGGCCGAAATCTCTCGGGTGTTTTGGATTACAATGTTGTCGGTTCATGGATACACGATGTACTAAGGCTCAAGAATTGAGAATATAATAAACTATCCAGATATTCTATAATGCATTTTCAGTGGTGCAATTTTATCAATTAAATACGGATTACGATGCAAACTTAATGCATACGTGTTGTACTACTAGTTGGAATGGTGTCGTAGTGGGTTTCCGGAAATGATGCATTGAATATTTTTTATACGCACGTCGCTTTTTACAAAATTGCCATTGGATTGTACATTGTACATACATTGGATTCTACACAAGATTTATCGTGAAACTATTAGCTGTTTATCCTCAGTTAGGGGGTGGGGAGGGGGGGGGGTTAATAAAATCAGGATCTGTTGTTCATGTCTTGTTATTTTCAAATAACTTTTAATCGATTTACATGTTTGTAATATATAAGTGTTAAGGAATTTCCTTTGACAATTTCTGACCTAGCACTTTTAATATCTTGATATACCGCCCTTATTTTAGACATTAGTCACGTTAAATGTATGTCTGTATGCTTCTATAGCATTAATTAGTTGAATTTTATTTCTGTTCTTGGATTGAAATATTTGTAAAACCGGTCATGTATAACTTTATTATAATCGATTCTCATCAAATTGTTATCTCTCTTGGAGTCTGTGGCTTTAATGGTTTGATAATCGTACATATAAATAATTTGAAAACATAATAACAATGTCCGATTGGACTTGAGACGTTGCATATATTTAAGGATGATACGGACATGATAAAAATTGTAATTACTTGATTGGCCCTTTCACATATATACAGTTATAGGGTTTGCTGATCAACAGTGATCTGCTCTTGACAGACAATATCTAGCTCACTGATATAATGAATGAATATTACTATGTAAAAAATGAAAATGATAATCACGATTTAATTACAAGAAACTAATCATTTATGAGGTATCACCGGGAATCTTAGACGTTAAAATACTCATCAATGCCGAAGCGCATTGATGAATAGTCTTCTCCCGTCTAAGATGATAATCGGGTGATAATTGCATATCACTCCGAAAATATAAGATATTTTATCATTTAATTTATATCTACCAAAAAACCATGACCATTTAACATTACTTGTTTTTCGGTACTGATCAAGGAATCCTCAATTCTTAAGAAGTGTTTTCGCATGAGAATCAGGCGCTAGTTGTCCACGTGAAATAAATTTATGTATAAGGAAGTCAGGCATCTTCAGCCTGTTGACATATAAACACATCGCGATGCTCGTTTGAGACTCAAATACGCGGATTTTAGTTCGAAATTTCACATAAGAATTAATCTTATATTTGTCTTTGGTGTGATTCGTTCTTTACTACATTTTTTTCCTGTTATCACCTGCGCCCGTCGTCATTGGTTTAAACGACTTTTAGAAATGGGTGAGTTTTTCGATACGTACCTGAACACAGAGTAAGTCTATTATGAGCCATTGATTTTTGTTGTTGTAATATGAATTAAATGTAAGAATGATTTATATTTTTCGGGTGATATGCAGGTTATCACCGAGATTTTAGACAGCAAATTTTCATCAATGCGCTTCGCATATTATGTCAAAAAGGTTTCTTTCAAAATAAATTATAGTTGTTGTATCGTTGGAAATATCTTAAGATGCTGAGAATCAATATTAATATATCAGAAGAAAGTATTCGAGAAAAATGTTTTTAAACTGCTTATTTGATTTCGTATTGAGACTATTTGCCACGGCCGCAAGCGAGCGATGCCTCGAGTTTTCAGAACATTATCAGCATTACATTCCCACAGTATTCACAGTCAATTATCATAACTCAGAACCCACGTAAAATACAGTAATATCAGCCACAGTAAATCTTCAGTACTTTATCATATAGATGTATCAGCACAACAACAGTTATCAGAAATTATCAGTAATTTCAGCACAACAGCACAATATCGTAATTATCATAATGGACAGTCATTTTGGTCCATATGATATAATTTTTCAAGCTTCTTTCTACTATATTTGACTACGGTATCCTGTGTTCTTTATTCGACTAAGGGCTCCGGGGGTGTGACTGTCAGCAGGTTGCTCTCACCATGCACCTGATCCTACTTCGTGTTTCGGAGGTCCGTGTTGCCTCTACTCGATTTGTATAATGTTTTTGTTATGATTACGTTTGACATAATGTTAACTTCGCTTTTGATTTCAAACTGACGTGCAGACGACGTCACGACGAAGTGACGACGTCAACAATAACAGCCAACACTTGGGTTGTGAATAGAAAGTAAATAAAATATGCGTTTATGATTGTTGTGTGTAAATAGAATCTTATACTCGTGCTTATGGCATACGAATTACGAACTTAGCACTGATTTTAACACTGGAATATCAAATGCGGTAACTCTTTAATATTTCCATATGCCATAAGCACTTTCAAGTCCTTATTTAGTTATGGTAAGTACAGAATTTACTTAATAAAAATATTTACGTAACGCTGAGAATGTGTTTTTCTATCGAAGTGGATTCTCAAAAACTCTAAAAGCTTATAAAACTTCAAGTCACGAGATTTTCTAAAATTGACTGCATCAAAACATATGATTCTCCACATTTATACAACAATTCTCACGATAAATTAAAATGTAGGCTTTTTCAGATAATATATAATTGCTTTTTTGAACAAAACGGCACCCAAAATACAGTTCTGGTCATGGAAAAAGATACTATTTTGCAGAAACCACTCTGATTGCCCACAAGTTACTCTGAAGAAATATTAAGAGCTGCTTGGGTTATCTTATAGATATAATTTTATGTAGTCTTTGGGCATGTCTTCAAATCTTTGGTATTCCTATGGGTACTAATTGTGCCCCTTATTGGCAGACTATATTTTATATTCATATGAAGCAGATTTGTTCAGAAACTGTTACGGTAAAACAAATGCCGTGTCCTTCAACCTTACTTATAGGTATTTGACGATGTCTTATCAATTACAATCATAATTTTCCAAATTATGTCCATTTGATATATCCTGACGAACTTGAAATAAGGAACACAGAATCTGACAGATGGCTTCATATTTGATTTTTACTTATATTTGACTCTAATGGCGACTGACAAACTGATTATATGATAAACGTTGATGACTTTGACTTGCAATGTTCAAATTATCCTTTTTTGTGTAGTATTACCACTATCAGACTGTTTGGTGTGTATGTCTTTCAGTTGATTCGATACGCAAGGGCATGCCTTGCGTATGATGATTTTTTAGCGAGGCCACTACTAACCAAAAGTTGATGTTGAGGGTTTATCGAATCTCGTTTAAAGTCATCATTTCGCAATTCTTACGGTCGCTATAATGACTTGTTTCTGTTACAAAGATCACTAAGCCATATGTTGACTGATTTGTTTCATACTTTGTTAGACTGTCATTTTTCATACTAGATTTGACGAGGTAACCCGTTACTTTGTTTCGACTAAAGGCTCACGGCGGGTGTGACGGTCAGCGAGGATGCTTTCCTCCATGGCACCTGTCCTAGCCTTCGCTTCTGTCGAAGGTCCGTGTTGCCTCTACACTCGATTTTGTATGTGTTTTTTGGACTATGATTCTGTTTCATACT
>CAJDSM010155135.1:0-10400 GCA_903981925.1 Ostrea lurida
TGAGGATCTTTTTACATGTAACTGTGATTTTACCGACAACACAGCATCTCCTACAGTGTAAATTCCAAGAATTCAGTGTATTAAGAATAGATATGGCTACCTGATATAAACATGTACATTGCTACATAAAATGAATGTATGGTCGTCACTTTAACAATCATCAACTTTCTATTTCTATGTATATATAGTCACTATCACCTGCTGAATATCCCCCAGCTGATTCTAATCGAAATGAGCATACTATGCGTATGAGTACTTTTTAAAAGCGAGGCCCAACTACAATACCAAAAAGGTTGAAATTGCAGGATTATAAGAATTATTTAAAGTCACTATTTGCGAATTCCTCGGTCGCTATAATGACATGTGTTTGCGATTATAAATGTATCACTAAGTCATGTATGTTTGACTGTTTGTTTCAGCCTTGGTTAGACGTTATTTTTGTACTAGATTGACGAGGGGTAAGCTCGTTTACCTTTTATTTCCGACTAAGGGCTCCCGGCAGTGTGCCGATCAGCAGAGGGATGCTTCTCTCCATGCACCTGGTCTTGCATCCCGCATTTGTCGGAGTCAATGTTGCGCTTATACACTCGCTTATTATGTACGTGGTTTTTTGGGATTATGATTTGCATTTAATACATATGTTAACGGCGCCAATTTATATATAGTTTCAGTATAAATGGCGAAGTGACAAAGATTAAACGTAATCGACAGGTCCAGATAAAACACACACAAAATCGAGTGTGGGCAACACGGACATTCGACAACAGCAAAGGCGGATCAGGTGCGTCATGGAGGAAAGCAACTCGTTGAACTGGTCACACCGCCAGTGAACACGAGTCAAATAACAAAGTAAACGGGTTACTACGTTGTCAAGATCTAGTACGAAAATTGGCAGTCTAACAAAAGGGGTATGAAACAAATCATCAGCAAGTATGACTTAGTGAGTAAATTTGTAATCGCAAACAAGGGTCATTATAGCGACCGTAGCATTTGCGAAATAATGATTACTTTTAAACGAGATTCGTTAATAACCCTGCGAACATAACCTTTTTGGTTAGTAAGTTGGCCTCGCTTTAAAAGAATCTCATACCTGATATGCCTTGCGTAATCGAATCAACTGAGATGATAATACACAGTATAACCAGGCGATAGTGGTACATTACTACATAGTAAAGGAAAAGTTTGACGATTGCAAAGTCAAAGTCTATCAGCGTTTATCATATAACGTAGTTTCAATCTGCCAGTTAGAGTATATTAAGTAAAAATATCTCAAATATGAACGCACATTTTAGATTCTGTGGTGGCCCTTTTATTTCGAGTTCGCCAGGATTATATCAAATGACATAATTGTGAAAATTTAATGAATTGTTTGAATTGAGTAAGATATCGTCTACTAGTACCTATAAGTAAGGTTGATAATGGACACGGCAAGAGTTTTTTTTAAATTTATCGCCGTAAACAGTTTTTGAGACAATTCTGCTTCGTATGAATATACAAAATAAGTCGGCCAACTAAGGGGCACAAATTAAATGCCCATAGGAATACCAACATATTGTTGGAAGACAGTGGTCCTCTCTCAAGAATACATAAATAATTTATCTATAGGAAACCAAGCATGCTCTTAATTACCTACTTCAGAGTAACTTGTGTGGCAATCTAGAGGTGGTTTCTGACAAAAAATGTATCTTGTTTTCCAACGACCAGAAACGTGTATTTTCGAGTGCCGTTTTGTCAATAAGCAAGTTATCAAGTTATCTGCAAAAAGATTTATTTTAATTTATCGTGAGGAATTTGTTGTATAAAGTGTGGAGAATCATACGTTTTGATGCAGTCATTTTTTTGAAAAATTCTCGTTGACTTGAATTTTTTTTTCTATAAAGCTCTTTGCAGTTTTTTTTTGACGAATCTGACATCTGAAATGACATCACTCCTGGAATATGGTAGTGGAACAGGTACATCTAAGGTGACTCTTTAACAACTGTTAGTTTAGCTTAGTAGTAAGGAAGAGGCTTGGTAGAGCACTTACTGGAACCAGCGATGTATTCTTTGTTTGTAAGGATTCTTATGCCAATTTCGGGAATCCAGTAAGGTGGTGGTAATTAGAATTGAACCTGATTCTTTCGGAAAATATTGAAATTTATCAAAACTATAAATGGTGAATTTTGAAGACTTTCATCTTTAGGGTCTCAACTACCATGAAATGGAGGAAAATTCCCCAGAGAGGCCATTTTTTTAATTTTCAATTATTTTGTTGCCATGGCAAGATTTTCACTAAATAATTGACATGCTTCTCTAAAAAGTAGACACATGAAAGATTTTAAGGGTGCCATGATAACATCTGCTGCTTTACCTGGAAATGGGCTGAGATACACCAAGCACACTGTCAACCTGAGGTCAATTTCAACGAAAACGATGAAAAACGACCCATTTAACCTCCATGATTGAAATAAAAAAATTTCCCAGTATATTGACAGGTATCAAATTCTTGCAAATACTAACGTTTCCAACAAAGGCCAAATTGGACATAGGTTCCTTGATTCTATCTCAGATATTTTGCAAACAAGTGCGTACCAGATGCTGTTTTCAACTTACCGATTCAAGTGAAAATAGAACTCTCGCCACGCAGTGATCCTCTCCTACTTTTCTCAGTGACAGTTTTCGAATCCGGTAAAAAAGGCACTTCATAATGCAGATTGGCCACCTTCATATAATATTACCAAATAAACAATATTGAAATTATTTTTAATTCATTTAAATACTCTCTTAATATATTTATATTTAACCCTGGTAACTTTACTTTCGTATTGGCAAAGGGAGGGGGTAAATCGAGCTATAAAGAATTTCAACATGTCTCAGATGCTATGAGTAGCCGTACTGTTCAAAGTAGAAGATTCTTCCCGAATAAAATGACTATATCATACATGGCAAGTTATTGAAAATTATGTCTTAAAATAAGCGAACCAAAATTGATATCCCCTAATACACATTTTCCAGTAGTCACAAACCAGTGTTATTCCCCTTGATAATATTAGGAAATCAAATAAAAATCACAGAAGTGAATGAAAAACATTTGAATTTGATTCCAGATGAAAAATGAAGCTGTATTTAAGAAATCTGGTATGAAATGAAGAGGATCTTTTTTATATAAAAAAAATAACCTGAAATGCCAGTAAGGGTCTAAACTCATGCAATCCTGGATAATCTATTATTTCTGTTATTGCAACCTATAAAATTTATTTCACCAATGAATTTGCCCAAGACATTGCTTTATCAAGGGTATCGTCTCTTAAATAAAGAAAGTTGACGTCGTGCTGTAAACTAGTTAGTAAATTTAGGTCAAATTATAACACTAAAGTAAGAGAAGTAAAATGTGCCAAGGTAGATAACTCTAGTCCCTCCAAGAAAGGAGAGCCAACAGAGGTCACTGCAGACATCCTTACTATGACGTCCTAAAATGGCTTCTCCATTATTACATCACTGATAATCAGGAAACAATGAGTGAACAGGTAAATTCAGGTACAGTTAAAAGAATTGAGAGGAAATGGAAGAAAAGGAAAACCAGCCGATCTTCTTCCACTAGTGAAATTAAAGTCACATGTAGCAGTAATCTAATCATACGACCCTCCCACTCCCCCCATCAGGGAAAAAGCTTTAATGGCGGTAAAAGGAACCTTGCTGACCCCATGCTTCTACGGCTTGCTGTTATATCTTTGGAGAGGCATTGGACATATGAAGTGAACTTTCAAGAAAATCACATCGTTAACCTAGGACAAAACAAATAATCTGTATCAAAATGTTTAGACAATCAATACATTGAATTGTGTAAGAAACCCAAAATCATATTAGTAATCAAAGCAATCAAATTTGGGGACATGTGCATCATGTAAATGCTTACACTGTGACTGACCGGACACCGCTTTATGACAGAGGACCCAACAAGAAATACTTTTGAACTCTGCACTTGCACTGCCTATGATGAAAACTACAATTGGCCAATCCGACATCCAGTTCATCCTGGCATGCCCGAATGTGAAGCCACCATCACTGAAAGCATTGAAACAAGTGTTAAGTGATGTATCTGACATTGCTACGGAGGAAAATAAGAAGTCGATGATAGAGAATCAAGAGTACGTCCAGAAAGTGCAAAAACTGAATAACAAGGGAAATCAAGTGGACATACAATTAGACACCTCCAACAATAACCGGATGCAATCTGGAATGGAGGTCGGGACAATGTCCATCTCTCCTGCGGTGGAATGCTGCCCAAGTCACAAACTTGTAGTGGCTTTGAATATCTGTAATAAGTTATGTACCAGAAGAGGAAAATGCGATCACCAGAACTGTTCGAAAAAACTATGTCACTGATAATTATATTGCCTCTTCTGAAGTCTATTCCACCGAAAAGAATCTGAAATCCATTAAAATCAAAACATTTTGAGCATAAGGTCAATGACC
The DNA here is from genome assembly GCA_903981925.1 of Ostrea lurida. Lineage (NCBI taxonomy): Eukaryota > Metazoa > Mollusca > Bivalvia > Ostreida > Ostreidae > Ostrea > Ostrea lurida. Next base: position 4,456 of record CAJDSM010155135.1, read on the forward strand.
AGTGATCAGTGACCAATCCATATCACACTATCACTGTTTAGTCCACAAATTAAGAAATTTACAAAAGAAAATTCTTAAATCAAAATTAAAAGCTCTAATGGATGGACTGGAGAGTGAAACGTTCTGCTGACACGTCGCTCGAGCAATGAGGTCCCGAATCGACTTTGAAATTATTCGATGGAAGAAATCCATTCCTACCAAAAGCTATTTCCTTTACAAAATCAGACAAGCTATATTAAGGATACTTCCATGCTTCAATGGTAATCACTACCTCTGCTGAAGTGTTTCTGTTATTTGTCGTGGGTCTACAGTCAAGAGAGTCATAACCAGCCTTCCCCGACATCAATATTTAAAGCTTACGCCCAGTGATGAAGAGAAGTTAACAACAGAACTGAAACACTTTGCCTATTTAACTTCCATAAACAAGCTGGCGTCACTTACCAATACAAACAAGGTAGAATCCATTCGCCATGGTTGTTTCACTGTGGCTCCAAAGAACACTCACTGGCCAAAGAACTTTGAAGGACTGTGTCATTCGGCTGTTCACTCTGACACTAAAAATACTGGGAAATCCTCCTCCTTCATAGCTAGACGACTGGGAATAGTATATTGGCCAGAATATGCATTCAGTGTACACATGTCCTGGATCGACTTCCTTTCCGTGTACTACCAAAAAAGACAATATTGTAAAATGTACAAACAAAAACGATTTCATGCCAGATTGAGGGGGACATACAGTAAGGTGTACGAGAAATCTGTGTATTGGACTAAATGTACTGATCACACTCATGGTACTGATCCTTACACAATTTAAAGCGTGTATAAACATTATATATCAATAAAAATTGTTGTATGTCTAAAATGTTGTCATTTTCTGTGACGATAGCACCACACAACAATGAACAAACAATAACATGCATGCACGCACAGAGAAACATACATACACCGACAGACAGACATACAACCATACAGACGGACAGACAGACAGACACATAGAGACAGACAGACACACAGACACAGCCAGGCACACCGACACACACAGAAACATACACATATACAGACAGTTACTTCTTTAACAAAAATGGACCATAGCGATAGGTGAATGGAAATTCCAGTACCCATGGAACTCTCTGAAAATGGTTGTCAAAAACAATTGACATTTGCAAACATCACAACATCCTTCTTATTTTTTCGCAGGAGGAGCGCTTACTGGAAGTGATACATACAAGATTAAGCATTAATGTTGTACTAAAATCACAGACTTATCAGAGTAACATTATTGATAGCCCTCTGTTTCTTGTGGTTAAACAGAGGACGCTTATCATGAACGTTTCCCTGCACTAATAACTCTGCTCCCAGAATGATTTATTTAATTCTATATTAGGATGGATAATTCATACATAGTTGACATTCATTTGTTACTTATGGGAGAGACTCTATTAATATCACTGACAATGAAGAAATTGTTTTACCTTGTACAGTTTGTTTATTAAAAATCTGGTCATTTTTAAAGTTTATGCTTCGTATATAGAAAAACATAAGCAGAGGATGCTTATCCTCCATGGCACCGTCCTGCTCCTTCGCTTTCGTCGAAGGTCGTGTTGCCGCTACACTCGATTTTGTATTGTGTTTTTTGCTATGATTACGTTTGTACTTTTTACTTCCGCCATTTTTTATATCATAACGCTGTGTAATTTAAACAGATTATTCATAAAATTTCATAAAGTATAGTTATTAAAATTATCTTTAATATCATGTGGTTTATTTGTTCATATATTTATCATGGCAGAGGGGGTTCTAAGATTTTCAAACTTGTGCCGAATCCTTTTGTTGTATAAAATAACAATAAATGTGTTTCAATTCAATAGGAGAGTAAGCATCCCCCGTCGACCAGTAACATCCGCCGTGAGACCCATTGTCTCAATTCAGGTAAAGTTAATCTATAGCAAAATCAATGTATAAAGATCGAACTGAACTATGCTATGGAACACGTCAGACATAATTTTATCCAATAGCAGGAGATAACTTGTTAACTAGACTAAATTGAAGGGATGTCGTTGTTTTTTATTTTAATGTATTTTGTTTATTTTTATTTGTTTTTGGGGGGGGGGGGTACTTTTTATTTGCTTTGTTTGGGATTTTGTTGTTTGTTTTTTGATTTTGGGAGTTAAAATTTATTTAACGTCTACGAAAAGATCCAGCCATTATAATGCAGTTGGGTGGAAGTTTGCGTCAGGTTGAAAAAGGTTGGATATCCCCAGATAGACATACCTAGATGATATTGTGTCAGAACCTGCTTACTACCATGGTATTGAACAAACATACCCCCCCCCCCTCCCCCGACATTGGATGTTTCACATCTTTGCCTAGTCATAGTCCTGAGGAAATGTATGCCAAATATATGATACAGACTAATTTTATTTACAAAACACGTTAAGCGAAATGGGAAAGGGTTATCATCTTTTCTATAACATTGATTTTCTACTCATCTTTACCACGCAAAGCTATTATTTACATGTGTAATGGGTGAAACCCAATAAGCTTTTTTTGCTGGCGAGTAACAAAGTATCAAACGTATTCATAGTCCCAAAAAATCACTAACAAAATCGATGTAGGGCAACACGGACGCTGTCGACAAAAAGCGAAGGCAGTGATCAGGGTGCCGATGGAGGAGTAATCAACTCCTCTGCGACCGGTCACACCCGCCTGTGAGCCTGTGTCGAAACAAAGTAAACGGGGTTTATCCCGTCGTCAAATCTGGTAGGAAAATGACAGTTCTAACAATAGGTATGGACAAATTAAGTCAACATTATCATCTTAGTTGATAATTGTCATTCGCAAAACAGATCATTGATAGCGACCGTAGAATTTGCGAACTAACTCGATGACTTTAAACGATGATTCTTGTAGAACCCTAGCATACATCAACTTTTTGGTAAGTAGTTCTGACCACCCTTTAAAAAGAATTACAACGATAATCTAAGGTTTAACCGAGGAATTGGACATGTGAAATGGGAATAACGAAACCCTTTAAAATGATTGAACATCTTTGGAGGAGATGTTTAACATAAAGAGTAGTGAATCGACACTTGCAACATGCGTGGGCATTAACTTACATTCACCCCCGCATTCCTTTTGAAAAACAACCAAAAAGCACAAAAGCTAAGAATGCTAAACGCGACCCTGTAGTGTGCATTTCATTTTTTTAGATCACAGCTGATATGACACTTTCGAATATGCAAAGGCAAAGATTAACAAGCAGTGATCAATCTCGGTAACCCTAAATAGAATACAAAAACAAGAGTGCGTACAAACACGGGACTTCCTGGCACATACCAGAGATGGGATCAGGTGACTAGGAGGAATATAACATTCCCCTGTTGACCGTTCCACCAACCCGCCCATGGGAAAGGAATCCATATCTGACAGGTAAACAGAACAATCGTAGTCAAATCAATGGTGAATAACGCCTAACAATGGGTATGATGAAACACATCAGACAGCATTTGACTCAATGGCAGGTCATATTGGTAAACTTAAATGTATATAACGACCATAGAATTTACCGAAATGCGCCGTTAAACGTAAATGTTGAAACCCTTGCGACAACACTTGTTCCTGTAGTTAAGCCTGTCTCGATTCAAAAACTGATTGTACGCAAACAAGCTCTTGCGTATCGAATAAGTTGAGAGGACATACACACCATATGCAGGGTGAACATGATGGAATATTACACATAGATACCACCGGTAGTCTGGAAGACTTAAAATCGAATTTGGCCATCAAGCGCATTACGTTCTCAATATGCAGAAGAAAAGATAACTCACGTTTTAAAAAAATGATCTATGTTCAGATCCTCAATTGACCCCCTCCTTATTACCAATACGAAAGTCAATTAATACCATAGCTAAAAGTAAATAAATATATCTAAGAGAGTTATTTAAGAAGAATCGTGAAATTTGCAACATTGTGATTTTGGTAATAATATATTGAATGGGTGGCCACTCTTGCATTGTTGGAAGTGTCCTTTTGACCGGGTATTCGAAACTGTCGCTGAGAAAAGTCGGAAAGGTAACTTCATGGTGGGGGCATTTTCTAAACTCATTCAGTGAACCGGGAAGTTGAAAAACAGCATGCTGCATTACTGGATGTAAAAATATGTCCTAGTGTATTAGAAGCGGATGTCTAATACTTTAAATATTTGAAGGTTTGTACTCTTATTTTTATCGTATTAACGATTAAGGTTTTTAGTCTGTAAGTTTATGTCGAATTTGTCACAACATAGGGGTATGTGAATGCTGAGAAATGGCAATCGGGGTAAATCCATTCTGGTGAAAGTGCTCATCGATATGATGATGGTATTTGTGCATCGTTGACCGGACTCTACTTCTCGGTATGGTGATGGTACCTTAGACGTATTTGGGCTAGAGTCGCAAACCTGCGGCTCACGATTATCGTATTTCATAGACATTGCTTTGCAAGGCCTTAAATCCTTCCTACTTGTGTCGTACTTGTTGTCACAGACAATAAAAAGTGTGCATTTAATTTTAAGCCACTTATCTATGTCAATGTGAGACACAACACCTGTAACGGCTGTATGAAGCGATATCGACATTGCAGAGATGTGTATCGCTTAGAGTATGCGTTACATTACACTTTCTATGTGCTGTGATTATTCTTATTTTCGAGTTTTGTTCCAATTCTCAATTCTGGAACCAGCTGTGATTGGGAAAGTGCCTGTTTTCTGATCATTTCCAAGTTACGGTGTTTTGTTTGTGGCTGTGTGTCAATGTGTCTGGTCTGTGTGAGGTCTGTCCGTCTGTCTATGTTCTGTGAGATGTCTGTGCATTCTGTTTTGTGCGTGTTTCTGTCTGGGGTTTGTCTTGACTGTGTGTGTGTGTCTGTTGTAAAGGTAAAGATAACGAACAGTGATCAAAAATCTCGTAAGTCCTAAATAGAATACAAAAAACCAAGTGAGTTGGCAATCACGACCCCTGGGGACACCCACCAGAGGTGGGATTTCAGGTGCCTAGGAGGAGTAAGCATCCCCTGTTGACGTCACACCCGCCGTGACGCCCACAGTCTTGATCAGTGTAAACGCGAACAGTTTCGTTAGTCAAATCAGGTTGTGAAAAAAACGGGGCTTAACAATGACTATGAAGCACATCAGACAGCAGTTGACTCAATGATTAAGTCATATTGGTAAACCAAATTGTGTGTAACGACCATTAGAATTTACGAAAATGCTGCCTTTAAACGTGACTGTTGAAACCCCGGCAACAACAAACGTGTCTTTAAGTAGCTTGCCTCGATTCAAAAATGATTTATACGCAGAACAAGCTCTTGCGTATCGAATAAGGGAGAGACATACACACCATATGCAGAGTGATGATGGAATATTGCACATAAATTTATGGAAGTGAACAATGGAGAAGGCTGAAATACGGGGACGCATTGTCATAAAGTGCAGTAGTTGTTTGCCGTTAATGTCAATGTTCAATTAAAGTATCCAAGTACCGAAGCAGACTTGGAAGACTCTGTGGTTTCCTTTATTCTAGTCGTTGGGATATATTGATCGACATCATGAATGGAAATCTTATATTGATAGATAGAACAATCGTCGAGTATATCAAAATGTTGAATGAAAGGCCACCGCTAGATATTTCTTCTTTTACTGTAGAAGCTTTTGAATGAATTCTGCCTCATAGAATATAAAAATAGGTCAGCTTTAATAGAGGAGCCACAATTAGTGGCCCAATTGGAATTTCCGCAACAGACTGTTGAAGACCTGATTGCCAAAAAACTACAAAAGATATTGTCCAATGAGAACTCCAGCATTGTTTTAAATATGAACTTCAGCAGTACTTGTGTGTTGTAGAATCGGAGTGGAGTGTAACAAAGAATAATTTTTTGAATGGCTGAACTAGATAAGAATATTTCCTTTT
>CAJDSM010155160.1:0-10285 GCA_903981925.1 Ostrea lurida
CTCAAGGAGCGAGAGATAATGTCACAATTCGCTATATTGAACATTCGTATATTGAAAGCAAAAAGGTTGGTCCCCTGTTGAATATTGCATTATATCCGGTAAGCTTAAGTACAATGTTAATCAATCGTAAGGATAAAACAAACAAGGCTTGGAAATTAAAAAAGACGCTGATTGCCGTCAGTTATACCGGCAATCAGGCCGAACATAAATTATTCACGGACACTAAATAAAGGAAAACAACAATGAACGATGAAACCAGCTTTACTCAAATACATGACAGTATGTATTAATTGATTGAATATTTATTTAATTTACTTCCACTCGAGAATATTTCACACATGTGTGACTGTCCACCATTTGCCAATGAAGGCTGCAAAATTGCTAGCCCTATTTACTGGGCACTGAGACATTTGAGCAGGGAGGTAGGTTATCTTTGTTGTGCCACACCTTGCTCGGTTTTTTCCGGCCTTATTTCCGTTCTTATAAGTCGCCTCTTACTACACGCAAGGGCGTGACGGGACCGTATAACTCTAATCCCGAGCCCCACGTGGTTTTATGTGCTGATATTAGATGTGAAGTTTCAATTTTTAGATTTCAGAGATTTGAGACGATGTCCTATTTACAGATGATACAAAAGATTTACCATAATCGACCCAAGTGGTTCCTTTGTTCGAGAAGTCTTCAGTTCGACATGGATAAGGGTAATCTTTATAATATTTGCAAGTTGATTCTACTATAAATGACAAAACAACTAGTATGGTATTGTTGACAAAATGCATACATGTAGATCTTACCGTCCTGCACACGTTATCCAATAGTATGGTGCCCGGTTAGAGATGACAGGACGGTCAAACGTGCGTCAAGTGTAGCGTGTGCTGTAGATTACACTCCTAAGAACAACTCCGAATCACACCGGAACCCACTCCGACACAAAATTATTAGTTACCCCAATAGCTTTCAATAAATCGCCTGTGTTAAGATATTGAGCTGGGTCCGTCTGTAAAAAACTATTTTAGCAGAGTTACGTGCCCTGCGGCCATCATTGGATGATTTGAAAAGATGGGTCCCTAGCGTAATCCATGCTCTTCCAATCTATAAGTCCGCCGCCATTAAAAAAAACTAATGGCGTAAAGATTGCACTTTGGAGTGATAGTTCAAGATACGTGTCACTTTGGCAAAACTTGTTGTCGAGGGGAATCGAAGTGCCACCACTAATTATTGGATGACCTCGTACCCTATTTTGAAAGTTGGAAAATGACAGAGGTTACAAAACTTTATCCCGCTCAAAATTCGCTGATTCCAACATGCTCCCCGATTCATCGAGTTCATGCCAGCAAGGAAAAACCATATCTCCTTGGAATTGTAGTTAACACGGGACCTGTCAGGACACAGATTGTTCATGACAAAGATTTTTTGGAAACTCACGACCTGCGGAACCAAATCCCGTGCATGCACATGTTTTGTAAGCGTGTGATCAGCGTGCTAGGACCGCTCGACCATCCTTGACAAGTAAAAGATTTACACCCCCCCCCGCCACCCCCCCCCCCCCAAAAGAAAAATTAGAGAAAAAAAATATTAAATTTCAATAAATGAAAAAAAAAAACAACCGCAAAACCAGCCAAAAAAAAAAAAAAAAAAAAAACTTAAGAAAAAGAAAAAATTAAATTAACAAACAGAAAAGCAAAACAGCAAAAAAAAAAAAAAAAAAAATAATAATAACAACTGCTTTTGATGACAATGAAAGGTCTCGCCACTCTGTCGCACCCACACCGTCTTGACGTCAGTTTTACGAAATTGATAAAGTTTAACAACTTATTTGCCGACAACCAACATGAAATTGGCAAACTGTGTTGGGAAAAAGTGGATTATTAAAGCAATGCATTTGCGAATTTATTCAAAATTTAAAATAGTTACATAAATTCAATTAAATACAGATAAAACCTACAACTGGCTTCTGAAAACATCCAAGAAACAGATAACACATCCATGCAGAATGAAGTTGCTCTTTGTTCCGCAGTAGCACGGGTAAGAATCAACCTTTAAATGTTAAATGCCAAGGAATGCTAATGTTAAAATGCAAAAAATATCAAGCATTGCTAGGCAACTTCATACTGTACCGGATCGTGTTTCCATAGGAACTGCGTGATGGTAAAATTTGTACAAAATACTTGAGGTCACATGAATCGATATGTCAGTATGTCAACGTGCCTTGAATAATAAAGTAGTATTTTATTTAAGTCACCCCGCCTTTGGCCACTTTAGGATCCACCACTGGGTGTCCATGCAGGGGTCCATGTTGCTCAACTCTTGTATATTAATTCTGATCCAGACTTGTCACTGTGCCCCATTTTGTGCCTTTTCATTTGTTTTCTGTTATCTTATTCTGGAATTCACCAAAAGTTGAAACGCTATTTCAGTTATATAAAAGTTACCGGTTCCATTAAAATTCAATATAGGTGTGGTGTTTTCTCGTGGAATTGAACGAGAATAAAAGAGAACGTGTGGGGGGTGAACCAGGGGAAATGTTTCGCACACGTTCGACGCTGGTGGAGTGTAAAGGCAAAGATTCAAGTACGCGTGCAAAAGTCGACGCAGGGTTCCCAATGGCATGGTGTGAAGGGTAAAAGGCCACGGAGCCCATGGTCCACGTCTGATAAACTCTGGATGGACCGCGGACCAGGACCAGTGCGTGTGGAAAAGGTGTGGGTAGGACGTGGTGAACAACCACTCTTCCATATTCGTCTGTCCACAGTTACGAACTTATTCCGAAGGGCGAAAGTGTCCATCGGATACAAGTGGCGTGGGAAGGGTTAAGAAGGCCCGTGTGCATAGTACCGGGACCTGATCTTGGACTCGTGCCCAGGCAATAGAATCTGATAGAATAGATCTAGCCCTCTAGGCGCACCCAGATGGCCATTCTCTCGGTCATATCACTCAGAGGACGAAACACCAACGCACGCAAGGTCGCGCATTTTATTCAGATGACAGTTCTAGGTATCGCGTTGATATTCTAGCGCATAAAGATGAATAAAATTACCCTGGCCGCATCCGCTGTCACGCTGCACGTGTCGAGATCTGTGACTGTTGAGCCTCTTTGTGTCTCTGTTAACCGTCAGATAGTTAAGGTGCAGCCACACCAGTCCGTGCGTGCCTCTCACCTCAAGTTCTATACAGTTATTATCTCCTCTATCACCTCAGCGGACCCCTCGACGACAACTAGCATTCCTGCTCCTCAGACCATGTGAAATCGTGGTTATCAGCACCTTTTGCAGCGACACTTATCCCGTTCTAATAGTCACCCATTAGTCTGAGAGCATGTCCCCTATCGCTCCCGTAGTTGCAGAACCGGTTACCTCGGGGCAACCTTTTGAGCTTTGCAAAGGGTAATTCCCTGTCGCTCAGATTCATCGTTGTATAACACCTGGAAAGGGTACCGCAGCCCGGTAGCAAATTTGGTGTGGCAGCGGCCGATTTTCTCTGGGCTGTTATCTCGGCGAAGTATAGGGATCGTCTATCTCGCTACGCTTATGTACATAGCGCTTGCGTTCGGCTCCTGCGGCCAAGCTCGGGAGAGGCATAACCATGGTCTTCGTGGTGATTCGTTGCGCAATGACCGACATTGCTAAACTTCTCGACTCTGAACTAACGATGTTCTCGGATAGATCTCTCACTTATCTACGTGTGGTTTCTCCCCTGGCCTGAACTCTCGGATGTTCCACATCTCACGCTTGTCGTCGGGACGCCGTGAGTTACGCGGAGAGGGCAAATTTCCATAAAGATTGCTTCGCTAGATGGTTCTGCAGAAATATTTTGCCTTCCACACTTCTATGCTAGTATCTCGTCACATAAAAAAAGGCTCCGTCCTGTTTTCCATATTTCGGTGTGACTTTATTATCGCCCGGATTGATTAAATACCATCATGTCTCTCTCGATCATTTGGGCGGCTGTACTCCTAATTGCTTCAGTGCAGCTTAGTAGATTCTCTTATTACGTACGTGTGAGTGTCCTAACTCGTCCTAAGATATTGTTTATTTTCCTGTGTGTTTTGTTACTCCTGCCTTGACTGTAGAGAAGATTTCATTCTGCACAGGGTTGTCGGTCTCTCTTCTCCTTACATTTAAGGGAGAGAAGGGCAACCACACACTCTGTGCAAAAATGGCGAATTTAAACAAAAAAACCAAATAGGCAATCACGTTGTTCAAAATTTAACTTGAACATTTTCGACACAAGAAGAACGTAATATATATGGGTGAAAGAAAAAACGCTAGAACAATCTGCTAACCTTCTTTTATTGATCTCTCGCCCATCCTCATCGTATTCATACCTTACGTCCTCTCTCGTCCTCGAATCCGACACTTCCTGTATGAAGGTTAACTGTGACGACTTATAACTGATACAATTAACAGGGAAGTTCAGCTGCCAAACGATCAAACATGGCGCGCTAAAATAGAATCGAAAAATTGCAGTAAAGTGGATATTGTTTTAAAGGATTCGGATTGAAAGCCTCAGAGAATTTGTAAGTGCAGTTAGAAGTTATTATTCTAAATATAGACTTATGAAATTATACGTAGTATTTATTTCACTTGGGGCAAAGAAGCCCAAGCAAATAATTTTTATAAACGAAATTGTGCGGAGTGAAATCACGAGTCGTTAGACTGCACTTCCCGCATCACTAGCAACCATATACTTGAGATCCTAGTGGGAGGCTGTTTAGCGCCTCTACCATATAAAAAGGAAAGATAAATAAAAAGAAAATAAAAAGAAGCGCTTTTATCACGGGGAGATAATAATTCAGGATCCTAACTCGTCAATCATATAAAAGTGAGCTCATATTCTATGCAGCTAGTCAGCGATTCAGTAACGCGCTTAAGTTTGCGGTTCGTGGTCTCATCGCACTACTTCACTTCCTCATTCTAGCGTGTGACTTGCTTCGGGTCGTTCAGGTTCCTGTGCGTCTCTCTCTTCTTTCTCGCTTTACTTCCGTGCGCGTGGCCCACATACAAGATCCTAGGTTCACTCGTCATTTTTCCAACCAGGCGCCCTCAGCACTCCTGGGTTGTGCTCTCTAAAAGGTGCATCAAGCGCAAGATTAAAGGGACATGTCCATTAAAACACTCTCCTGAGAATCATACCACCATGGCCCCCTCTAACCATGGCAATGAATCATGTTTGGCGGCCCGGGATGGATGGTGTCGGTCAATGTACATATATGTCAAGCTGTACATAGTGTTTTATCAATATATAGGGTTTGTAAATCATGAACAATAAACTCATTTTGACACCTCTTCCTTTCACTAGGGCAGGGGACCGACTTACCATGTTGTCATCCCCCATCCACAGCCCCAGCGACTTCGCTGACCCCATTCCCCTTCCATTCGTAATCAGTACATGCCTCACCTGCTAGTACCAGCCCGGTCGTTACGTCCAATGGAGTGTCATGCGCGTCTGCTGGAGTGTACCAGCACCTCAGTGTCTACATTTGTTAATTAATCTAGATGCGGGTTGTTGACAATGTTAAGTTATTGAACTTGGGAGTTTGATTTTTATTTTATCCATGCCATACTCATCTCTCTGCTTGCAGTCACTAAATGACGTCAGAGTGGGCCAAGCTTATAACTTTACTCTTACAATATTTAAATTTTTAGTTCCGGTTTGGTAAAACCGCCGTACAACCGTTAGCGTGCAGTGAGCGGGCAGCTATTATAAACATAGCAGTAATGCTACGTAAGAGTGTCATTCATTCCAGCAGAGGATGATAAATCAAGATGGGTACCCCGTATCGCGTGATATAAGATTTGGGAGAACACAGGCTCTTTCTATCTCGAAAGGGCGAAATCCTTCAACCCACAACTTCCTTTGATGCCCGCACCCTTGCAATCATGAACGAACACAGTACAAGTGACAGAATATGCTGACTGGCTAAAACCAATGTCATCATTACAATCAAATTCTAGGTCATGCCATCACAAATATACAAATATATTTACGTGATAAACCTGCTGGTACCTCATACGATTAAACAGGTTTGGAGGGACAGAGATGCAGAACGGAGTGTCCTTTCGCCTACATTGTGCTTTTGTATGGATTAGATAGGCAGAAAAGAAAAATACTTTTGTACAGTATGCCACAACAAGCGTACATAGTAAAATGATCGTCTCGGAAATAATGCTCATGTTACGGTGACTATACAAACACTCGGTGCGAAGGTGACAGTCTCTCTGGTCAGGGTGAGGTCTAAAGTATGATGTGCATCTGGTCCCATCAACAGGCAACTACAGATCTGCTCAAAAAAACTTTATATTTTTTATACTCCGCCATGCTCAAAATTTAGTTTTGAGACTCTTGGGAAAGTTTAGTTGCAAATATTAATTTTCGTAACATTTACAAATATTCTTCTATACTGCGAGGATGCGTTTCAGTGACCGAGTGTTCTATAAGCCATAACAGTTGCACTTGTGGATCACGATTTCGTGAGAGTATTTAGGTATCAGCTGAACGATTTGCACGTTGGCACTCTTTAGATCTATTCTAAAACAGAAACCCCCCCCCAATCCCTCCTTCCCCCACTCTTCTTTCTTGTATTAGTTCTAAATAATAGAATTGATGCGTGATACTTTCGTTAACCATACTTATTTTATGACACCATAGTATGTATAAACACAGATGTCTAATTTTATATGCATTGTTTTAGCTAGAGTGGCTGTTGTTGCATTTGGACAGTTAAAGACTTACAAAGGTACGCTATGAGAGCCAAACTATTCTTTGATTTATGACATTATTGAAAACATATTTTCTTTTAGATCGTATAAGTGCCAATTTTTAGTGTAAATGCATCCAAGCATTTGACTTGGTTATAAGAAAATGGTCACTGAGGCTCTGATTGCATTTATGCACATAGGTGATTTCTTAACTTTCACGGCAAAGTGATTCGCAATGGTATAATTGAGGAACGGTAAGAAATAAGTAATAATTTTATTATACAGTGCACAACCGAGTAGTTTTCCTGATTTCGGAAGGCAAAATGGACAAATTTTCGCTGCCTTCTAATTAGCGCAGCAAGAGTCAAACACCCGCAGCGAAGGAAAGTGCAACTTTTCATAGGCATAGAACAGAAAAATCTCATTTCTTATTAATTGAAGAAGAATTTTCATGAATTATTTATAGTAGTGACGTTAACAATGTCACTGGTCTTTGTTATTTACCCACAATGCGCTTTGTGCGGAAAATCGATGTTTGCCGCTTGAATAGCTGACACTCATCCCAGAGTAATAGCAGAGAACTTGTCACACGAAAGAGGCACTGTAAATGGCAAAAAAGTCGGTTTATCTGATTTATTTTTATAATGAGCAAATACAACTGAGATATAATAATGCTGTTCTTATTTAGTTGAACTTATTATTTGTTCCGAAATAAACAAGTACCATTACAATGTACTACCTACAGTTGTTGTACACTTTGTACAGCCACTTAATTCAATACATGTCACGAAACTGTTTTAGAAAATTCCTTGTAGATTAATAATGTTAAAACGTCGTTCAAAGAACAATTAAGAAATATATTTTTTTTGCTGTTTGTGTGTCTTTAATGGGTTCTTCTTACCAGAAACTTATTTAATCGAGAAGACCACAAAACGAGAATCAAGGATGTACTTTATATTTTTCCAAACTGACGACACGCTATATTTGTCTTTGTCTCTCTTTCAATACAAAATACGCATGCTTTTATTGTAGTTATTTAGAAAAAAGTTAACCAATGTGAAAATAATTCAATTGAATCAATGAAGTTTAAACATTTTAGGCTGTACTACAAAGTTCTCGTATCAAGCCGCACATGCTATGTTTTATATTTGAATCATTGAATTTAAGACAGTTATATCTTACATGTTTGAAAACCCCCCTAAAATATATTATACAATGATTCGAATGCTTTAACATGATGAAAAATGACATTCTCCAAAATCTTCTATAGTAATTGAAAATGATAAAAGATTGACGCTTAAAAGTAGAAAAATACTTATTTATTCTCTCGTTGGCAACATGTTTTCATGTGAAAATTGTCCAAAAATCACGCTTTGAGACAAGGCCCCTGAAAGACTTTTGCCGATGACCTACCACTTTTTTCCTATATTTTTAAGCGTATTGTGTCTTTACTATTTATTTCTTCGTTATTGCGATTTAAAACTTATTTTAGGATTTTTTTGTATATCAACTTTTTTTATATCGACACAATGGAGATTCCTATTATTTTCTTTCTAGCAATACGCATTTTCATGCCTACTTTTGAACACGTCCCCCACAGAAAATAATGAAGATGACTTATATGTTGTTTTTCCGTTGAATTTTAAACTATTAATACATAATAATTTGATATCACAAATTTGAATAAAATCTCTATTTTTAGGAAACGAATTATTATCCGTCGTCGTAAGCAAGTATTTGTAAAGAAAAGTTGTCAAACCAATTCACCTCAATTTCGTCAAAAATTTGCATTGCAGTAGAAAGCAAGATTAAAAAAAATAAAACCCCTGCTGGAATCGAAAAACCGCGATCTGCAGTTCAGGAAGGCAGCGTGTTAAACTTACTGAGCTAGTCGGCAGCATTTTAAATTGAAATGAATTGATATATAACACCTTGATAGTGATACTTCATTCCATATTTTCGAAAAGGAAGTCACCATTTAAGAACGATGTAGAGATCCACCGTTAACATGGATATGACCTTCTTCCCATATGACAGTCATGCATGGGAAACTGCTGCTGATAAGCAAATACAGGGCATAGACAAAGTAGTCATAAAGTTTCCTTTACTATTCAACAGCCATTCAACGGGTCTGATCTGGGCCTTATTTAAATGCTAATTAAAACCGGATTCAACTATGTATTTGTGAAGATTTATCCGACTTTTCACCAACTGCAGATTTAGAATCTAGGCTTATCTCAGTATAATTAATGAGCAAATATTATATGACTCTTAATCATATATTTCATGCTTGATTTCTATACCTTACTTAGTATATTTGACGAAGAGAGAGAGAGAAAGAGAGATGAGAGAGAGAGAGAGAGAGAGAGATGAGACGAGAGAGAGAGATGAGAGAGAGAGAGAGAGAGAAGAGAGAGAAGAAGAGAGACGAGAGAGAAGAGCTCTTTGAGAGAGAGAGAGAGAGAGAGAGTTGCAGAAAAAACTCCGAGGGGTATAATTGTCATAATTCCAATTTCTTTATCATATCAAATATAGGTTACAAGTTAACTGAATTATAGTGTAGCATTAAGTTTTTATACAAGTGTATAGGTTGCCTCACTTTGAGGCATAGGTGTATTTTTAATGCAATATCAAATTTCAAAGTTTACACTTAAACTGAGGCCAACGAAGGGAAATCTGATATTTTGTCTGCAAGATGGCGGTCAAGGGACGTAACTTGCGCAAAAAATTAATAAGAGTATTGGACATTTTTGAAGAATTCTCATCCCCAGAACGTTCTAAGCATCTCTTGTAAAAATCTACATAAAATCAAATTCTATCAGTATTTTCGGTACTTTGATTAGAAAGTCCCTTTTCGAAGAAAGAGCCCTCTAATACCAACAAATGCGTTAATTCCAAGAGTCTAGCTTAATGCATTAATGTAGTCCTTTACCATTATAACTTAATATTGTATGGTCAATTATAATGAATTATAAAACCAGTTTATATGTATAGATGATCTTTTGATAGAATTTAATCAATATGTTTTATTCATGTATTTACCACTCATACTGCTATTAGGCTAACCCGGGTCACGCGATTGTAAACGATCGGCCATATTTGAGGAAGGAAAGACTGTGACTATCGTAACAAAAATTAGAGAGATATTTACTTGCTGTAAACCTTGAGGTAAATCTGTTGTCATAGTTGTGTTTGAGATTAACAAACTTTTGAATATGTTAAAGCTATATTTGAACATGTAATATGCCAATTTATAGGTGATGTAGTTTTGTTTTGATTTAGTTCGCAAAATGGCCGACGCTAACTTTAATGTACGTTTTGTTTCCTTAAACCACATACTTATTTTGGTTAATATTTCGTGAAATGACCCCAAGAACGTATTGTGGTTCATATTATCCTTTATAGACTCTGATGAAGAATTTGAACAGTAGATGTGAAAATTTTATGTACACCGATTCCAAGGGAGATTACTCCAAGCGTCTTTTCTGTTATCTCGTTTGCTCGCCTTTGCATTCGAACTTTCAACACTTCCCACACATTTTCAATAATGTTGAGGTCGGGCCTGGAGGTTATAAAACTTTTTTGAG
>CAJDSM010155181.1:0-16763 GCA_903981925.1 Ostrea lurida
GAGGGAGAGAGGAGGACGAAATGGAACTAAGGGATTTTAGGAGAGTAAATAGAGAGGAGCACGGAAAAATAAATTGCCGACAAACACAGGGTTATTTGGGCGTGATACAATTCTCGAAGTCTTCTAATCAAATAACGTAGAATTAACAATTTAGTTCCGTCACTTTGATTTTTCTCTCATCTTATATACAATAGGCCAAAATGTAAAATCAAATCAAAATGTTTTACATTTAAAAACCAGCGTATTATTGAGACGATAAAAATAAAAATAGTTACGACATTGCAGTTTTTTGTGTATAAACCTATGACCATCATAGAAGTCGCTATAATATTTGTTTTTTCTCGACTCAATCAACCATTCCCATTTTAGATAAATATAGCAAGAATGGTTCCTTAAATTTCTGCCTCATACTCAATACCAAATGATGCCCGCCCGGGCATTCCCGCCCGGCCTAAAGAAGATGGCATAAATTATTCTACTCAAACAATTCTATAGCGAGTTTTGTGAGGCATATTCGGTAAAAAATTAAAGTTATCAACCGGTTAGACCAGAGAGTCATAATAACTCGTAAAGGCCGATGACTCACATCTAGTTATATCCGCAGAACCCACAATGGTGTTTATCCTAGCATTCCGGGGATAAAAGATACCTAGCAATTCCACTTAATGCCAGACGGCTTGCCAAATGTTATAATTGAAGCTCAAAATGCAATTAGATCGCAGAATGATAATATTTAACCCAATTGCAATTCTCCTCATAAGAGATTTTTTCTAACATCACACATTGTGTTCTTACAAAAGTCTTAGTTCTTTCCATTGTTCAGCCTGGTCTTCCATACTTAGGATAACTCAAACGTATTTCATTTCAAGACGACCGCGTAAATTTCCCTTCACAGGTTTGGCTACAAGTCTTCACGAAAATATGATATATTCCAAACTATCTTCTAGGTTTTTTTTTGCTTAATGTAACTAAGATTTTTTTTCACATTATTTTCTTCAGACTTATACCTATAGTTTTTGAGTACAGAATTTTTATCTGATCGTTTCTGAAAAATATTTCTATCACAATCACATAATATGTACGATTGCAACTTAACTTCGTTAACCGCTCTGGTCCTTCATGTATTTCAAAAATCTACCTGACAAGATGTACTTATTTACTTTTACAACAAATAAGATTTAGTCCATATGGCACAAAACGATCGTTGATATTATTATTATTAATCTTACAGCGAACTGGAGTTGTAAGGATAATGAAATCGGGCAAGTTGCAACGAGAGACTTTCGTACTGACCTGAATATCGCTACGAATCCATACATACATTTCATAGAAAGAGTATAGATCCGTCCAAAAAAAATACATAAGTGACAACTGCGAGACTGACTTTGTTTATTCCAATTCACTACAAAAAGGATTTTTTTTCGGCTTTTTTGCTGGTAAAGACTGCAAAAAACGCCAAGTACAATAAATATAACAAACAATTTGCGCTCTGTAATTACAAAACTTTAATATACGCATCGGACCGTAAGACAAAACCTATTTTCACTTCTGCCGCAAACGTTTAATTTCGTGGGACTTTATTTTCGTGAATTTATGTAGCTTGAACAAATAACACAGATTTTCCATAAACATGATGAAGCACGCTAAAGACACATGGCGTTCTCAACATTGTCTAATATACGCATTACCGGACAAAAACTGACATCCTCATGAAATTGCCGTGAAGTTGCCAATACGAATTATATTGTCTTTCGATTTGATTATGTCCTACACATCATTATCTTAGGGGAAGTAATAAGTGAAGACAATTTTATGATAAAATCACTACCTTCTATATATGGGCCTTGAACATGCATCTAACGACAGTTTGCCATGCAAATGGACGTCATCAAATTACGAATATTTTGACTGGGCACGGTTTTAACCTAACTAGCACGGTACTTTATGCTTTGGACATTCAAATTACAAACAATTCTTAATGTGCATCCTTATCACAAACCACTAAAAAACATGAACCCAGTCTTTAGGAATTTCACAATTTGATAGCAAATTTACTGTGCTTTGTCTAAATTAACCTAATATGTTCTATGTGATGTGCGCCAAATTCGTAACATGGCTGAGCTATCTCATCACTAATGAACAGAAAAAATTATCGTTTAAAGTCATGCTTATGAAGAAATTACAGCACAGATATCTTTGTCTTTTCATTAGCACTCAATTTTTAAAGTTACAGACCTCCTGATATTAAGTGTTTTGTAAACAACTGCACTATTTATATGAAGTCTTTACGGAATTATTTTGACAATGGTTTTATCGATCTAAAATCAACCAACATGTTGCAATATAACAAAAATCTGCAGTGGTTTAAGTAAAAGAGAGGTAACATATGATATTCACAATGACACATTCTTAAATGACACATATAACCGTTTTCTATATGTACATTTTGCGACTGAGTATCACAATCCAGCTGCTGGCATATGTCCCGGTTGGGGGAACGGTGAGTAGTTTGGGTCGGGATCGGGGTTTTTGTATCTGTAATGTAGGGCTGGGTAGATAAGAGTTGTAAAGCCAAGACGCACGTATGCAGTGCGAAGTAAATACTTGAGCATTGAAAATTTTCTGTTCGTGTATCGCCTGCATGTCCGATATTCTGTCTCATATCTCGTGTCCATCAACACGTGGATTTGCGAAAATGTAGAATACAGATCTCATACGCTCGTGTTCAGGGTATTCACCTGTAATTATATGCTGAATTTGGTTTCCTTGAGAGATGATTCAATGTGCCAAGCTAGTGTTGCTCTGTGTACGAGTGCTCACAGAACTGTTTGAACACACAGTGACTGTGGTGATGTGTCTGTCTAAACTGGTGTATTACAGCGTTCTATTACTGTGTAAATGAGTTTTCGCTCCTTATAGATAGAGTGTTGAGAGCGGGTATCAAGAAGTTTTGGTTTGAACAAGTAAGACGAGAAGAAGCAGTTTTATTCTTACGTCTCATTTATGATACTCCTATTATACATCAAATATTCTGACGGTCGAATAGAATTACTGATTTTGGTATTACCTCGAGAGAGTATGGATATTCAACCGGATTACCCAGCGCATTCAACCGCTTACTGCCTTAACTGCGCATGTGAAACAATGGTCCCAGAAACGAGATCATCTGTGTAATTTCAATAATCGATTGCTGCCAAAAAAAATCTGTCAGTCTCTCGCTTAAGAATAATCCATACTAGCTCTGAGATTAATTTAGGACTAAAGAGGAAAATTCAATACAAGAGAACCGTGAATCCATGATTTTTATAGGAAATTTACTCTTTCTGTCTCAGTTTACAGATGAAGCCCGAAATCGTCCTGCAGGAATGATTGAGATTGTATTTGATGAGCTAAGTGTGGATTAGGAAAATAGTCGGGTGAAGACCCCGATGACGCAGGTCCACTAAAGAGGCTACAAAACTTTTGCCAATGGGATCCTCTCGTTACTGGGGCATGTGGTGAGATTGTAAGTAAAATTGTTGGTACAGATAAGTCTCTAAAAAGCAGACGCACCAATTTCCGATACCACGAAGTTTCACTAATCCTAAGTTATGGGAACATCCTAGGACTGTATTGCAACCTGACATGGAAAGTAAGGGTAGATCCGTCGTATAGTTTATGAAAACATTTCGCACCGGTATGGAGCTATTGGGCACGTAACTCAAAGAATCATTTCCTCATGATCATAGGTAGAATAAGGAGGAACAAAGATCTTGTATTCTGAGAAGCTGTTTGTTCTCATTTCAATAGTATTAACTGTAGGTGTCGAGCAAAGACACCTCACTTCGGGCGTGGCATATCTGCGTCTTTCAAATAATAACAAGACAACAAAACTCAGATCAAAAGTAGACGGCCGTTGAACACCTGCAATACGAGATTAAATCAGACTGCTTATATGGTTAACACCGTTAGAAAATATCATCAATTCAACCATTGGCTAATTGGTCCTCATCGTTATCGTAGTTTTACATTCCGATCAAATGCCAGTGGGGGTAGAAGTTCGGGACGATCTACTCTAGTATCATCACTATTGTGGCGTTCGTCTGAATTCCAAAACCAGCCTCCATCTTTGGCCCACACACGACGACTTATAGTACTATATTGTGTGTTGACGTGACCTTTTTATAATAATTGAGCTGAAAAGAAGAACAACAGATGAATCTTCTCTCTTCATGTCTTAACAATAACGATAAAAATGTCTTACTACCAAATGAAAAAACTGTAATACTAAATTGCATTCTATAATTGCCGCAACTATGATGGTATTATATTTGCGATTATGTTTCTTACTTTATTTATCTCCATTCATTGTTCCTTCTTGTTTTATTTATATACCTGCATCTTCGTTCACAGATTCAATCAGAAAAGAAGAATATGTAATTTGAACTGCGGGAGTCGTTATTCCAATAAGAACATGTGAAGTGGTTGGAATAACATCTCCGTGACAGGATCTGTCATGGCCACGGCACATAAATGCATTTGACTCCTGATGCGTGCATTCATTGGCTAAGGACATGATTCTAATCCTACTCTTAAATACATATATTAAAACTGAAGACATTCGATATGATTTATGGAATAACAAAATGAGAGAGCAGTATTGAGCGCCATGTAAATTATTCCAGTCTATATAGGCGCATAGATCACCGCTATTCAGGCTATTAACTAAGCCTATGATTATCGCAACAGCGCTATCTTCGTTCACTAAGGCTGGTCTTAACTTTTCTAAAATAATAAGTAAATATATTCAGGCAACTTGTGATAAGGGTGCTCATTGATACCAAATAATCCTATATACGTGACACCAAAACTATTCCATGCGCAATTATATGTGGTGCGTGTTTAGTTGATTGATTTGTGAATATTAATTTCAGAACTGTTCTAGGCGCCAGGACTAATTAGAAACTGAGCAAGTACGGAAAAGATACGCAGTCTAGTGGAGAATGAGAACCCAGTTTACAGACCTATAACTAGAGACAAAAATGTACTGCTTAAAGGAAACAACACAATATTGCAATATTACTGCTATATTTTACCACCTTAATGTTGTGTAATTTTAAAGTGACATTTGCTCTCTCTTCCTGGGATTTCTATCTTCTGCTTGAACATGACCAATATTCCCCATCATAATCTGTAACAGCGGGTGTGTATGCTGCACCCCCCTCTCCCCCGGGATATTTTTTAAAATCGGAAAACATATCACGAATTCGGTATCTCCTAGTGTTTTACATCTTCTCGGTGTTACTATCGTGTACACAGTTATGCATTTACATGCACTAATTTTTGCGGTTAAAGGTGAGTAACGAAGAGAGATCAATCTCATAACGTGAAATTAAGAAGGTATTAGCAAACTCTAGATATCGCTTGCATCATAATCAGAGGTTGGATTATCAAAATAGTCCTAAAAAGGAGTAAGACATCCTAAACTCTGAGTACTAGGTTACACCGCCGTGTAGCCCTTATGGCATCTTGAGCAGAGAGTAAACCCGGAAGATAATCCGTAAGCAAAAACGAGTGTATTGTCTATAGAATACGGCTTTGCACAATTTGGTATGACCAAGCTGCCAGATTATGAGAATAGAGATTATGAGTAGTGAGAAATTATATATTATTACATAATACATCACGTGCTATGATGCGCATATGCTCTATTAGTGTAAGATATCACTAGGCTGGATGTACTGGAATCACAGGGTTGCCTACTCGATAAGGACCTGGGGTCACATACCCGGATCGGTGAGCTCCCCTGTCCTGGAGCAGGGTAGAACTAATGGGTTCAAAGATTAAATCTTCTTCATTTCACTTATCGTAGTAAGCTTTCTTTATCATAACACACTAAAACCTATATCACACTGCGGTGGATTTAGAACTACTAACAGCTAAAGGTTCCGATAGAAAAATCAGTACTCAGGCCGCTTATGGACAAATGGGCACACGTCAACTATATTTAATTTCACAATAGAATGATGCATTCATACCACATGGGATGTTCAAATTATTGAAATAACTTCTTTCAACAGAGTTTTGTACTCTTGATACATAAATGCCTACAACTTTCATGATAAGATCATCGTACAGCCGTGATACCCACTAGTAAATAAGAATCGACCCGATAATACTGATTTCTTTTTTTTTTGCAATTTCACAACACAAATCATTATAAACCCTCAATGCAGACATCTAGAATAAAATGAGTTTCTACAAATCGTGAGCTGGGCACGAACATGACATGTTTATTAAATATTCTTCTATTCCTGTTAATAGCTACTCAGGGGCGGGAAGTGAATTTCCATAGCGCTAGTCACTAGATCTTTTTGTCTTGACATTCCTTCATAAGGGGCCAATCTCCCAAATTGTGCGTATTGTTTGACTTTCAAAGTCAGCCACCCACTCAGTGATATAACGACCGTGGGAATTAGAATGAAAACAATGTGTAAATAATATCTAATATTTGTATTTTTGAATCATGAATATGAAATCAGTTTATTAATTCCCTGGATTATATGGAGGTTGCTAAAAGAAACTGAGCATTTGATGATTACCTTTTTAGATGGTTAGGAAACTAATCGTATTACTATCGGTATAAGCGTGTTAACTCATTGTGGGCGATGATTAATGATATGGATTGAAAATATACATTTATAACAATGACTTTCGTCAAATTGGTAATCTTAGTTTATATAATAATTAACCCTTAGTATCCACCTAGAAATGGTCTAGTACTCTGGCCAAATATTTCTATCTTTTTTGCAAAGTACACAAACTTTACATTTTAACCTTATATACAAAGGGACCGCGCTCTGAATTTCAACCTCTGCTAAAAATAATAGGAAAACTGTCATATGTGTAATTTATACTTTCAATTGCTACACATAAATTTCAAAAGCAGTTATTTTTTCGTGAATTGCATAGAGACAAGAAGAAATTCAATTGCGTGGCGTCATTGTCATTAAAATGTAGATTTTTTTTGCAAGAATTTGGCTCAATTGAAATTATCCTTTAAGAAGGTATATATTCACTAAGAAAATATGATCAGAAAGACATGAAAATATCAAACTGATATGAGGTTATTCACAACTGCTTTTCTTCCCCCAGGAGGATATGCTATTTCAACTAGAATCATACTCACTATATTGTCTCATTGTCATACGCTCATTACACTTACATCAACATCTATTATCATATCTGTATCAAGTGAAAAACCGCACACACAAATACTAAGCCATAAGTTTTTGCCAGCTCAGGTCTTCTTCTATGTACTGAATTAGAGTCTTGTTTATTTGAATTAAAATGAAATTTAAATGAGTTCTAACACATGAGAATGAGATGAGTATATATACGAGATCTTTCCAGTAATCACTTCACGAGAACTTATTCCTCTCCGGATTTCTTCTACTTGCCCAATCTTCTAGATACATACAAGTACTATACGGTGATCTCAATACACGGGCATTATATAATCCTTTATTCACATATCACAGTCATGGATAGAATATGCAGCGAGAAGATATTTAATGAAGATACACACAGTTTTGATTATGCACATATGTCACTATTAGTTTCATAGCAATCATGACGGATCGTAATGATTATCTCACATATTAAAATACTTAATCAGTTTCTGTTTCATTTTCTAACCCTGACGTCCACTTCAAAAAAAACGTATCAGTACATATTTTTATCGTGTGCATATATTAACACACCCTTGTTGGATATATGTGTACTACCGGAGCGCGCACATCATGCTTTGCGCTCTTTCTCGTTCTCAAACTTTCGCATTTTCTAAACTTTCACCATTTGGTTTACTCGGTACGTAACCAAGAACAAGAACAATATATAAATTAGCGTTCTTTCATCGCTGAAATACCTAAAATATTTAGCCACGCAATGTCACTAAGCTGTAAGATGACCACACTTTCAAAATTCAATTCTCTCAATCAGCAAGCTCTGAAAATATTTTGAACGTCACCGGAATGTGTGTACTGAGAGACAATCTATATGATCTTTATAATTATCCCCTTACACGCGTTTGTACTATCACGAAATGCACCAGCAAAGAATATGGTTTAAATGATATTAACACATTTTTTGTAATTTTGAGAGAGAGAGTCTATTTCCTTGAACTGATTATAATGTGTATTTCTGTAAGAAATATCAACTATGACAGGCTCTTGCTAATCTGAATTTTACTCTCTGGGTTAACTGTAAGTAATGCAAGGTCAATAGCAAAAATGTAATTTCTGGGTGCGCGTGGGTAAAACTTGGGTGGAAACACGGTGAAAATCAAAAACTAAGCAATGTCTGATTATATAGCCTTCTCATGGCCATGCATTTGTTTAGTTCGCCACAAAGCAAGTCTCTAAGGTGAACGGAATGAGTCACTGAATGGGTATCAGTAGGAGTTAACCGCAAGGAAAAAGGCGGGTATCAATTTTCTCATCTGTTCGAGTTCAGAGGGAAGGATTAAATGCTAAAAGATATTAAAACGGAAATAAACTGACTTCCGGTTATACTTTCATTAAAATTTGTAAAGTAAATAAACCATTCCGCGAGACGTTGTTCATGACAAGAAGAAATAGAGCGACCATGTTCTTTTCAAATAACTTCGTGTATATTCTTCAGGGCTGTTTTGTCACGTATATAGAGTAGCCGCAGTTAGCTCATACGCCATCTAGAGCCCGGGCGGAGAGAGATAGGACGTCAAAACTCTCCCAACTTGGTAAAATCATCACTCAGCACTGCGGTATCAACAGGCAGACGGGTGGTAATCCAGCAAATTACACGTGACAACTCTCACTGTTGAGTAATACTGGTAGCACTTAATTGATAAAGTGCTACCGTGAGCAGAGTTTTTCTCTTCTACCTTTTTTCCCTCATATCGCCTTGCGCGATGAAATGTATTCTTTTTAGTGGCTCGTACACCCCAGCTATCATTGTCGTAAGATCTTCGGGATTAAGATTTGAGTTCAACACTGTTTTGAGGAGTAAGATTTATTAACATCGTATAAATCACGAGCATAACCCATATCCGTCAATAAGACCTCCCCCCAGCTTATTAAAAAGTGATAGCTACGCCAAGGCACGCAAGCACGACATTTCGTGAAAGAACTTCGGTCGGTCACTCGCGCACTAATTATTACTTTCCTATGTTTCGTTGGATATATTGTAAATAAGCAATCGAATGCGAGATAAATTGTAATAAAAATATCATTATGCCCATTGTAATGATGAAAGATAAAAACAGATTTTCAGATCCAAAATTTATAATCGCACACTGTTGTGAAAATTAAAAGGCCACCTGCTAGGAGATTCTTTACTTCCCATGTAAAGCCTTTGAATAAGTAAACTGCTCTCACGATCCCAAGAAATAAATAAACCAATATAAAGGCTTTCACTGCTAATAGGAGGCAGGATACCTAGTAATTACCACGTAACATACACAATTAGTTGCCCTATAACATATCCAAACTTATAGAAAACGTTCAAAAAACCTTGCAAGTATCCACTTGTCTACTTGGTAAATGAAAAGAAATGAATCCACTTGCCATATTACATTGACAACTTAATGTAAATAAAAAACAATACTTACAACACGCACTTATTAGTTCAACTGAATGTAAGTGCCCAATCTCCCCAACCAGCTGTAGTGAATCTAGCGTTCTTGTAAAAAGTCTCCATTCTATTAATATTCGTCACGTCATCTTGCCTCTCAATTTAGTCCTGCAGGTATCTTTTGTTTTTCTAAAAAAGTTGACCGAGCTGAATGAGAACAAAGAAATCGTTAATCAGGATCAAAAAAGTTGCTGAGTGTTCTAAGTAACAATATGTCTATCGCGCGAGTGTGACACCACAAGACGCCAACTAAAAAATTCGTCTGGATTAGTTGAGATTACTCCGATTACTTTATCAAGAAATGCCTTAAATTTAATCATTTATTTGAAACTTATATCAGTTCAATAGGATCCTTGTAATCCAGTCAGGCTTAGAGTTCTCACGTACATTATTACTAGATCTACTGGTTATCGATCCTTAGTTCATATATCACAAGGCTTAGAATTATCAAACCTCGCAGATATCAGGAACATGGGCTTATTTCTTTACACTTACAACCATCTATAAAATCTAGTTCTTGTATAATCTAATCACATTCTCGGCAGAGGCTTCTTGTATAACTCGAGATTGTTTCAAAATAACGGTTGAATATGCAATGCTTATTGCAGTATTACTATAAAGAGTCCTTATACTGTACCGTCATGTACGACATGAGCACATAATGTGTCTAAATCGTATATACTAAACGACTTAGCTAAGTTGCTTTAACTCTCTAAACCGTGACAGACACTAGTCAGTTATATTCTTGTAATTAAAGAGTATCGTTCGAAACGAATCTTTAGTATCTGTCTGATACGTTAACGACTATACAGCTAAATTTCTCGTTAGCGTGCACATATTGCCACATCAACGCATAAATGTAATTTTTTTAAATTACGAAAGCGTCTAGCTACTATAAGAACCCCCGAACTCTTCCAGCAACTGTATATAAAATTAATAGTTAGCGATAATTAACTATTTCCCTATCAGCTAGTGTAAAAATTAACATGTCTTATTGACTAATCTTGACGTCACCCTTACCTGTCCAATGTGGCATCAGTCGTATTCATAAATATGTTCAGTTTTTGTATAGACATACCCTAGTGATAAATATATGCAACCACCTAATTACAGAAATGTGCCAACAAACCATAGCCTCCCAACTTAATATGACCATCGTGTGTTGATATAATAGGTACCAAAATTGAGTGAGTGTTTTATTGTGTTTTGAGTGGTTTGGGATGTATTTTTATATTGTCTTATAAAGCGTTTCTTTCACTACGTCACAATAATTCAAAATTTTGCCTCATATTTGGAGAAAAATTTATCTGGCATTGTTGGTCTCTCAAGTGAAGTATTTGTGATCCAGTTCAATTCATAAAACTCATTGTATCATTTGTTTCCCAAATTCTTCGGGGCGTTATTCGACCCTAAAATTAACTAAATTTGAAAAGTTAAATCATCAAAAATGAGACCCTCCACACCAAAGTGAGGTCGTATGAAGTTATACCTGAAAAAGTGACGATCCCCATCCATTAAACACACAAAAACGAGTCATTTCATACTTCCTCATTTGTTAGTTCTTTGACAGAAGACAGATAATTCTTATTACAGTAGGATTAGGAGAAAGAATTAAACTATAAGAGCAATGAAAGATAAACTGGATAACCAAGTATCGATTCCAGACTCAAGGATGAGATTTTGGTTAAACCACCTTTAACTTATCCTTGACTCGAGAGCAACTTATGCTAAATCTCACCAAACTTGATTATAAAGGAGCAACCTGGGCTTAATTTGATCTAGTAGAATCCGTTTATAAATGTGGGTCGCTTTTAATAATACATGAGAGATTAATAACCGTATATAAGTTTGAAAGTGATATACCAACCGCAATGGACACAAGTAACTAATATAAAGATAAAAACACGAGAGAAAATAGTTAGACAGAGCATAACGCTTTTCTAAATATTATATTGCCCCCCGTAAAACGGTTATAAATGTGGATACAAACCAATGCGCCACCTTTCAAACATCGAACATGACCACACAGGTTTTGTACGAGGCTGGGCTATAATCATGTTTCGTTGCCAGCTTTTCCCACAACGCCAAAAGCTTTTTTTGATTAATAGAAAAGATAATCGGTAAAGATCTGTAAATTGCCTAAGCGAATCCCGTTAAGTTGTCTGTTGCTTAAAAAAAGAGTGCTAAAAAATACCTCTAAAATGCATTAGGGTAGTTTTGTTTTGATTTTCCACAATGTTAAAAACAACTTTCGTATTTATCGAGTTAATATAACACAAATCGAGACATATGTATAGCATTCATAAAGTTCTTACCGATTCACAGGACCTTGAATAAAACGCAAATGCAAAACTGAGTTGCGCGTGGGTCACCTGAATTGCCGTAAGGCAGTGTCACTCCGGCACAATCTTCCCAGGCTGGGTTTGTATTATACGCATGACTCACTAGTGGAATCCTGCACTGAGATGAACTATATTCTGACAAAGTTGAAAGATCGAACCTGACGTGTGTACTGGAGTAAACAAATGCAGGAATAGGCTAATAATACAATTAGCGACTCTTTAAATGTATTATCTTTGGCGCACGTCTTGATATTATTGAGTATGGAGCATTGATTTTGAGAAAATTAATTTGACTCTAACAGAGTTAATCACACCTTGATAACAATCGTTTGCCTTTATTACTAAAACCAACATTTAAAAACGAGCGCAGTAATTTCTTTATAGAGTGGTCTCAAAAAACATAATTTGGTTCCACCTAAATTCATCATGTTTGGAAAAACGCTAGATAGTTTTATATCGAAAAAAAGAGCCTTATCACTCAAGTAATCTGATTCGATTGGACTGGAAATATGAATGAAAACATACTTTAACGCCACGTAAAATGGAATGAATTTGATAATTTGCGGGACCACTCTGAGCCCTTAAATTCGAATGGCCAGAGCTTATGATTAGTCGTTTTTCAGCACATGCAAATAGTTTTGCGTCATACCAATTAAACCTACAAAAAGAAGAACCATATATTTTATATTTGTTTATATTTATATTTTCTTATGCCATAATGATCTATCCTAATAACTTATATATACACCCGCTTAGAGCTTCCGCATTTTATTTTTTAGAACCCGCTAGACATTCAACAATTATTAGATTTACATCTTTATGTCTTACAACACTCGTTGAAAAATCTAAAATCAAAATCACACTGTTTTACTTACCTTGATGTATATAGATGTTTTAATGTAGTATACGGATTAAACATTCTTTATCGAAAGAACTTTGTTATCGAATGTGTAGCAACCTCTGGACATATTTCATCTCACTAAGCTAGAAATCAATAAGAGTTGCTGAAAGCCCATTGTTTTGTAACTTCTTAGATTTCCAATTTGTTCACAATGTAAATGAATCAATTATTATAAAAAAACAACAAGTAATAAGCTCCATGCGGTTATGTTGTTTTGTTTTCAGCGCGCAAGTATTGGTAAACTGCTCACGTTTTCTGCGGATTTTATATTGATTCGTGTAAAGTTTTCCGTTCCAAATTTAAATTTTTTTATACTAATCAGAACCATGTCGAGTAATAAAAAGGACATTGGAATATTATAAAGTCCATATCAACATATTACCTTATATTTACACATTGATTTACTGTATTTATATCATACTATGGTCTGGTTTATGATGTTCTGAAAGGACCACAAATTGTTCGAACTCTAGATTTCATTGAACTAAATTGTGCTACATAATGATTATAGAGTCGGTTCTCCCGGGGTTACTATAGTCCCGCAGCATTGTGGGCTGCTTAAGTGTTTCGGTACATTTGATAGAAATAAAAACAGACAGCTCAACATTTCTCCGTTTATTATATAATCGTATAAACCACATTACTCTGGTATTTAAAAATTTGATTAGTGATTAAGATCGTTAATCATCGTATAATAGTTAGGGCAAACTATATTTGGAGAAAAATGAATGCAGCGAATCGTCCACAGTGAAGCTAAGCGTGTCCTTGTAATGCTTTCTCGTCAAAGAACTATCATCTCTTAGAGCACACCGTTCGTGGTAAGAATATCAGTAACTTGTCATATTTAGTTTGAAAATAGTTCTTACAAAGTCATATAGAGCATAGAGTTCGGAAGCAAATTGAAAAGGGGGGGGGGGGGTAAACCAACAAAGATTTCTAATTGGAGAATTTAGGAGTATTTGCCTATATTTCAGTCTATCCTTTGCAAAAAAAAAAACAGGGGCGGGCACCGCGGCTACAGCCAAGCCCACCCACCCCTCTCACCCCCGGTTCCGCGATCGCCTTATCGAGAGAAAAAATGAATTGACAATTTCTATATATATGTAGCATGTATTGTACCACGTTTCGTAAATATGGGAGTAACTGAATTCTATAAAAAAAAAAAATAATAAAATGAAAAAACAAAAAATTATTAAAAGACAAAGTCAACCAAATCAAGGCAGTTGGCTATCATGAATTACATGTAGCCTACATGACACGCTCGCTTCCGTCATTGCAAGGTATTGTAAAACTATTAGAAATCCCCATGTATTTGGGGGATGCTTTTTTAATTTTTATTTTTTGTTTCTGTTTGTGTATTGGGGGTAATTTTTTTTGGGGGGGCGAGGGGTATCAACATGGATTGTAAACGATTTTCGCCCTAATTTCAAATAGTTTAGATACAAAAGCTCTACAATATCAGCCTAAACTGTGAAATGTGATGTAGTAGTATCGACATAGTGACATGTACTTGTAGTGCAGCGTAGATTTCAAGCCGGTTTGATGAAATGACTTTTCGTGTGAAATTGACTAGCTGTTTGATTCATTTCCCATTAGAAATATACACGCATATATTAATAATGGAACCGTGTAAAAGGACTACCTAAATATGTGATATGCATAATGTTGTACAATTCATATTTGACGGCCTTTAAAACAGATAGAGCACAAGGTGGTATTTCAAGAGAAGAGAGAGAGGAGGGAGAGAGGAGAGAGAAGAAGAGCGAGAGAAGAGAGAGAGAAAGAAGAGAGATCACTAAAGGATTTGAATTGCCTTTGTAAAAATGTTATTACATATAGTACCGAATGATTTGAGTGCCAGCAGGAAGAGTACAAATGTCATGAGAAATAAAGTAGGATGGGCGTTGTTACAGGAATGTACTTTCCGTGTCATGATTATTACATTCGGCATTCATTCGAAGAACAGCGAATATCTCAATGCACAGGCACCTTGACGTTTTAAATACAATGTAAGTTTGAAAAAAAAACATCTCCCGTAAACTAAGTAATAATGTCATATCCATTAGTTTACGGGAAGATTTTTTTTTCAAATATATAACCACGTCAGTGCATGTTGCCTAAATGTATATGTGCTATCTTTACACACATACAGTCATGTAGTACACAGTTATTTTTGTCGCAAGGACAATCAATACAAGTACTTTGTGATTTGCAACTTAAAAAACACAGACACAGTCTTATCAATTTAATATCATAAAATTCTTTTTTGTTTTTTTTTTTTTTTTTTTTTAAACAATAAACTGCTATAAATTTGGGTTTTATAAAAACTGATCGAGACTTAATTTTAACGACTAAATTCATAGCGTAAAATGTACGAGGTTGACAATCGGATGCCCATGACATTTATTTCTTAATTCGGACGTTCATTTTTTTTTTAATACCCGGATTGTTGTGAATTGCATTCGGCACGTGTGGATTTTCTTCCCGCATCTTGTTTTTTTCTTTCTTCTTGTAATTTTTGCTTGCTTTGCTTTATCCATTAGTTCCGATGGTGTGAGGAGAGGACATTGATCAGAGGGTGCAACATAACCACCATTATCTTTGTGATAAAGTTCGTACCGAGATTACGCTTCGCTACGTTCATTTGACGTGGATCGGGGATTTTAATTATTTAAAACTTCTTTTTTTTTTTTTTATTTTCTTGTTTTTTTGTGTTTTTTTTTAAAAAAAAATTTTTCTTTTTTTTTTTTTTTTTTTTTTTTTTTTTGTTTTTTTTATATTTTTATTTTTTTTTTTTAAAAAAAATAAAAATATTTTTTTTTTTTTGTTTTTTTTTTCTTTTTTTCTTTTTTTTTTTCTTCGATGGGAGATGCAGCAGGAAGACCCTTGTCTCACTAAAATATTAAATGTTTGAATTACGCCAGAGCAAACAAATGGAGTGTTTTTCTTTGGTTTGGGTCCCAAATTATGTATAAAACAAGATGAACCATTATTATAGCGCTAATAGGTGAGCCTGACTCACGGATTTGTAACTAATCGGCTAGTAAATTACATAATTTACTTCTGTCATGCTGATTACATCTCGCCTGGGAACTGATTAGCGTTCATGTACGTTTCAGTTCTGTGTCACTGTTGGTGGGTGATCCGACATGGCAAAATAATATGAGAGAGAGAGAGAGAGAGGAGAGAGAGAGAGAGAGAAAGACGAGAAAGAGAGAGATGAGAGAAGAGAGAGAGGAGAGAGAGAGGCATTTTAAAAGATATCTTTATTGAGAGATCGAACGTTTAGAAGTTCATGACGGTGTTCCAATAACGCGAACGTCAAAGGGCTGCGTCAGAAGTTAACAATGCGAAATTAAACGTGTGTGTTTTTGCAAAATTATAAGCAAATCGTAGCGATGGCATATATTATATATGACTTGGATACAAGAAAATGTCCTCTTCTAACCTGCTAGATATGGTTTTGTTTTTAAAAGCGCGGTCCGTTTAGGCCAATACCGTCCCTTGCTCTTTGTAGCATTATCATTGATTTACATCGATCACGTGAAGACCATGGATATTCCATACATAGTCAGTAGAATTCCATACATAGTCAGTAGGAGCCATTAGTCCTTATACACAGTTAAGAGATGGGTTATTTTCCGTGTCAAATTTGCTTTCAAAGCGTCGGACTAATCAAATGAATAAACTCCAGTCCTCGAACTGAATATTCACAACGGCCCATAGTTCATTGAACTCGAATACATTACGTAAACTACGAAATTTCTAACGTCACTTGTTTGTGACGTCATAGTTGCTTCAGGCCAAAGCGCATCATTTACATGATTCATCAACATGAAAGTTTTTTAAGAGCCATTCTCTGTAAGCAT
>CAJDSM010155202.1:0-10279 GCA_903981925.1 Ostrea lurida
TTTCTTCTCTGACTCTAGGGTTATCATACATTTATACCCAACATAACTAATAACCGCATGACGTCACATGATACGTCGCTTTCATTTTTATGCGAACATCGAAGGCCCATATCATACATAGCACTTTTACATATGCGTCGTTACAGTATAAATATATTACACGCTCATCTAATGTGTGTGTGAGTGCGAGCCAGATGCGCATTTCGACAATTGCGTGTTACCTACTGAGGATGTATATATCCAAGAAGCTTTGTGATTGGTAATTCGAAAGTCTCTCTACTAGACTAGAGAACCACATAATATAATGTAGGTGAAATAACATAAGTTTTACCAGACTCGTCCAAATTTCAAACTGTATTCATTAATTCTTAAGGTAAAGTACTGATTAATTACTTTCATCCTTTTAGTACGTATCTGGTTAGAGTCAAGAGGTGTTAGTTCCATAAACAAAGCGTTGGGTAGTTTTATAGACGACAAGAGAGAAATGAAGGCTTAACCCCTAATATAGTAACTTTGTGTAAAACCTCTAGATAAGCCCAAACGAGTCTTCCGGGGCTTCCGAGTCCGTTCTCTGTGGTCCTCCCTAACTGTCAGCTATAACTAACCTAAGATTGCATTAGCTTATCATATTTTGCCTCGTAACTTGTCACAACAGTAACTCGTCTACTTATTCACCTTCAAATCCTGAGGATGTACGCCACGGGCTATAATCGCAATGCTATGCAAATCCATCTTTTAAAATATATGAATATCACTTGTTTGCTCGATTGTGTTTGAGCAATACCAGAAAAAAAGATTATTCTCAGTTAACAAAACTATGTAGGAGAATAATGCATATTCACAATATTTCACGCGAGTAGCGAGAACTGCGCGACCCCATATAAGGGCCTGGAGGGTTTGAATAATACCTTTTAAAAATTTCAAATATGCTAAGACCCCCCCTTATATCGACAGAGAGTATTACGCTGATGGCCCGCCTCACTGAGTTTCCTACTATCGTCTTGTGATTTCAATTATTATACTAGACATGCGGGCGTTAGTTATCACAGGCACATAGAAGGTGCATAGGCCACTTCAATGCACTCATCGCTCTACGTGCCCCCACATCCACTTCATCTATATTTATCTTTTTCTATTATCTGGGATAGACGAAGACTTATTTTCTTTCCTTTGTTTATTATGTTTTTGCAAATACGCATTTAGAAATCACCCCAAAACGTTACAGTTTTCCGTCTCGGCTTATCTACGATGCAGAACACAATCATCATTATCATAGTGACAATATACACAAATATGTCACCACTATGATCTATGGTATGAAGTCGGTGTACATATGGGCCGTGGCTGCATTGGACATTCAATTCGGCGGAAAACACGGGTCATTTGATTTTTGATCAGAGTACTAGGTCCACCGAGTACACAGATTCTTATTCATGGTTGTCCGACTACATAGTCAAAAAGCTTAAGTCATATTTATCTTTGTCTGAACAATTGGAGACTCTTCTAAAAAAGTTTATAATAGTCTAACTCGCCCGTAACGCCTCAAAAATCTTCGCATTGCTCTCAACACGCACGTTTATGGAGTCCACTTCCGCTCCCCATAAACATGGTTGTATGGGGAGCGGGTAGTGACACACGAGAAACTCCTTGGCTAGCAAAGGATAGCGTCATGTTGCCATATATAAAATGGGTCGAGAGAAACATTCCATGCGACATTTTCCCTATTGTTAACTATCCAAAAAATGGGCGAGAGGAATGAAAAAAACTATATTGTATTGATTAAATAGTTTGCTAGTAAAAATCATCGTCATCGTGAAAAGGTGGTAAGACTGAAAATAATTTAAATCCCTATTAGATCCAAGTGAAATGATAGCTGAGTTATTAGTGGTGCCTTTCTTCTGTTATAATACAGAACACGATCACTATCAAGGGAAAACAATGCGTGAGTTCTTACCAACATTTTTCATTCTTTTACTTATTGCATATGAGTTGATGAGCTTAGATCGAGATGATGAACACGGCGAGAGAGAAGACGGTAGCGCGATGCTGAGAAAGAGAGAGAGACGAGGAGATGACGTAAGCACCAAGAAAACAAGTAGAGAGAATGCACACCCAAGCTGTAATTTTTAAGAACGAAACTGTGGTAATACAGAGTAAGAACATTAATATAGTAGTTGTGCATATTCAGCCAGGAATATTGGTCCTTTTAAATTTTACGGAGAGTGAATGTCACCCTATAAACATTAAGAAAATTTTGCAAAATAATTGCCTAAAATAAATTGACTGAAGTGAATCCCTATTGAACCAATTCTATTAACCAATCGTTTCATATATACCTTAATTATTGTCAAAGCTTTTAAATATTTTCAGAAGTTGAGTGTAACGCTGGTTATTATGAGAGTTAATATCAGGTATGTATGTAAACTGGACTGGTCAATGGTGTACAAAATAAAAGAGAAAATTCGTTCTCGTATATGTGGGACAAAACTGTGGTGTGATAGTAGAAAGTGTTAGAATACGTAATTGGCTTTTGCTGCAGCACGATGAATATTCTCTCTATTTCTTCTCTTATGTGCGCTTTTTTTGCTTTTATTTTTATATTCAGTAAATAATATTTGCTTGCATTATCATAATAAATGCGGTCCATGCGCTATTCAGATCGACTAGAGCGCGTTCATTTTGAAAAACTAAGACCACGTGCAATACGTGCGATTTAAAAATGGGACACTCGAGGAATTCCTATGTAACGGACTCTAACGATATATTTGTGGTGTAAACTAACTGTAAACACTACGGTAGTCTGTTTCCACTAAATGATGTGAAGCAGTTATTTAATAATTATTCAAACCAGAAAATACCATTTTGACAACAACTGCGTATTAAATACCCTATTTGATTTCCACATATGTCGTTCTTAGGGAGATGTGAGAGAGTATTGCATGGCCTCACCCAGAGATGACCGTTCACTTGTCTGATTTGAATACGTACTTGAGTATATCATGCATACTAGTAGAGAATTTAATTGGATGTAAATTGTATAATCTTTAGTATTCAAATTGCCACTGACGGATGATTTTTCACTACTTAGTATAAAGACATGAACAAACACCATTGCCTAGAGAATGGTGTGCGGCATTGCAAAAATTGGATTAGGCCTATGCTCTCTGGCAATGTAAGCTCAATCGAGCCTACTTAGTGATACTAATGAATAATACCCATAAGAGGGCTAATGATTCATCATTTAGCTTCCTGATTACACACGAAAGTGCATGTTGAGCTGACGGTTCGGCGCTAATGCAAAATACTGCTGCATATTCATTAATGTCAATCCAATAGGCACACACTATAGTCCATTTTTGAAGATATGCATAGATGATAGTTTCATGTCGAGCTAATTTGAACAACATCTAAGCTAGGCAAGGAGGCACATGTTCATATACACCTAGGATGCTGAGAAAACGTCTACTACCGACATTTGTTTCCTATCGTGCCATTGGCATGAAACGATAACCATGGCACTACTTCATGGACGAGCGAATCTCGTTCTCTGTCATATTTTTGGAGGAATGTATTTCTGTAAATAACACGCCCCCGCTAAGCTTTGTTTTTACCGTGACATTTACGTAGGATTGTAAAAATCCATCAGCAGATTGGTTAGGCCTTCCGAATCCCAACTCATTACACAATCCCACATATGCTTCTCTCCTTTTTTTTACAACAAACAAAACTCGTAGTTACATTTATAAACTTCAGTCTATATAACGTCTCAAAGCAGAAATTGATCCGTAAGCACTAGCTTGTTCTTTAAGAAATGCAACTTACCACCATGTTACATAGATCTATTGGAATTGTAATTTGCAGTCTAGTACGTATTAATAAAAGATGATATAAGACAAGATTGTTGTTTCGATTAGAGTCTCGAGAATCGGCCTAGAAAACCGAACGCACTAATTTTATAAAATCTCTTGTGAGAGTCCCAATCAATGCAGATTAAATAGTTAGATTAATATTTCCAATTACGTGCGATAATAATTAGTTTGAGGATAATATAACTAGACTAAGTAGCAAAGGACTTGAATAAATAGTTAGATAAATTATGTAATCATGCTTTATGGTCTTGGACTTACACAACTAAGCGCGCTTATTCCGCCTTATAATCCTCCGAAGCTGGATGATACATATATGACGTTTTATTCAAGGAAAATAAAATAGTATCATATATGCAATTATACGAGAAATTTAGGTACATTGGTGAATTAAATCCTTAATGTCATGCATGCTAATTACCAAATCTAAAATGTACTATCCGTATAGTTATTGAGGTTGGCCACTGATTCATATAGATTGTACTTTATGTAATGTATATTATGGATGGTTTTGATTGTGAATACGAAACCTATCATTTGTAAAATTGCAAATATGATTATAATTCTTCTTGAAAATTGTAGAATGTAAGTTGCCGGACTTCGTTTTCGAAAATTAACCATCTAATAATAATCTGATTGACATTTTTTGTATTAAATTTTGGTTAATGTGAGCTCCATATTTAAAGGTGCCTTTAATCCGTTTTGTTGTGCCACAGGTATCTCCTATACTATCGACTGCAAGCCTCCATCGCGACATTCTTTTTAGACTACGACGAATTGGTATTTCAGACCACCTCCCTAAAAGAGCAATAATTTTGTATCCAATTATGATTACTCAATCTTTTAGAATACCTCAATTGCTAAATAAAGTCCAGTCACTTCATTTTTATTTTATACAGTCACATCTCGGGTGCAGTGATTTGTCATCGTGCGTTGCAAAACCCATCACTCCTGGTGTAGTAAATTTCATCATAGAAAATTCATTACGTCCCATTGAGTCACACACATCTTCTTTTTGCTATCTCTTAATTTTCTTTCTTTCTACTTTTTTTTTTTTTTTTGTTTCTCCATTGTTGATTGTAGTTGTTTTCTTAAATTTCCACGTTTGCGCTGATTTCGCCCATTGGGAACGGCCAGTGTGCGTGTGTCTAAATCATACATTTTTTGATTATGATATATCGCATATTCTAGCGTTGCTCTAGCATATGCGCATTTATCTCCGGAGACTATGTCTCATTGTCCTTTGTTGTATTATGAAAAAGGGGGTGGGCTCGTTTGTCACCATTCTACATATTCCGTAAAGGTTTCATAGCTTAGTCCGCATGGTTCGCTAGTTGATCTAGACATTTACTGTTGGTTATCGCCTCCCGGATAATCGGTCCCACGAATTCATTGGCTTTCTCGAAATTCTGCCAGCCTATTGTTGCAGGATACCCAGTTACGTAAGGCCAGGGAAGAACTCCTTGATAAGGCCTTCTTGTCATCAACTCTCTCTGAAAATTTTGTGGTGTTGTGTAGATTTCTCAGCTGGATTCACCAGCCTTGTTCTGTTTCTATTAATGGCTGGTCCTTTTGTCTGTAATATTACGGCCCGTGTTGATCGTGAAGCTAGTTTACGTTTTTATTGAAGTAAGATGCGAGTAGGTGAGAAACGGACTCTGTTGAGTGAGTAGAAGTTGGTGTGGTGTGGGTGGGGTGTGGGGGTACGACTCTTAACAGGTGTCTCCCACGCATAAGGACCTGAGCAGTACTAGGAGGATCAACACGCTGTGTGTGTGGTTTGGTGTGCTGGTGTAATGGAACACAGGCAGCAGCACCTTTGTAGTGAGTATCTATTCTCTCAGGAGCGCGTGTCATGTCCCAGGAAAATAATCCCATGGGGAAAACTACAGCGTGACCTCACGAAGCTACACTGACTTCACAGCGCGCGACGTGCAGGTGCTACCGTGCATTGAACTTTGCAGAGGTTCCGTTCTGAGATTCCATGATCCTAGAGGTAACCAGAAATTCTCGGATCGAGTACAGTAATACTATTCGCACAACGGTTTTGGCAAAAATAATTATATTTCTCGGGGCCACAAAACAGTTGCACTGTAGTGATGGATTCAATTCAATATGCGCGCGCGGCGCGATGTTGTCGTCGAAGATCTGTTTATCTAACCTGTTCCTTACTCGTATGACTATAGCTACGTTGCTGTGTGTGACACTATTGCATGGCTCATGATATCTCCCGGTGCAGGATGTCAGCGTCGCGTGGAACAAAACTTACCAACAATCTGGTGGCATAACTTTATCAATTCGAGATCCTGATCTAGAAGACAGATACCACTTTATGACAGTTTAGCCACCGGACGGATGCATTTTCAATATATGACTACGACTGCATATAGGTTTGGCTGCTCATTCATAGACTAATCAATCTTTCCTAAAGGGTGAAGGAGGGGTGTGAGAAAAAGTTTCACAGGGATTCCATTATGGCTAAGCCACTTCTGTTACACCTTAATCCGAGCTTTGGTTTTTTAACTACAATGGCCCGATCGTTACGCTCATAGATATTTGTCTGCTGACAGGATAAATGTAGTCCACTAAGTCGAAGGTCTACCGAGTCTCAGAGAGAAACTACGGTGAAGTGGGGTCAAGCAGGGGCGCGGCGGTAGGGGGGGACCAAACAACACAGCCAACCCTATTATCCATTCCCTCCTTTCAGTGGCAGGGGGATGTAATAACGTTAGGACATGTGAGAGTCAATTCATTCTGAGTTTAGTGCGTGGTAATACCCTGCTGAAATTACGTAAAACTTGATTTAAATAATCATGTAAAAACAGTAGGCTCACACACAATTTATAATATGAAACACTATTGGTCTTGATGTTTGCTATGTGTTAGTTATCCACTCGTATCACGCATTAGATGTCAGATTGCATTGAACTTAACTTCTGTCAGAATCGATTTTAATTGGCAGGATGGCTTGCCTACATGATGATATGGGTTATTGATTATATAGATCACTGCTTACATAAATATTGGGTATGCATCTTGTGTGTATTTCATGCATACAATTTTTGATAACTGTTATGCAATTTTTACGGGTGGCTAGTCATGGCAATCAGCTGATTGACACTATTAGTTCATTACTGGTTGATTGCGAGATTAATTTCGCAGCCATGTGAACAAACATACAGCAATTGTTGATCTACCTTATGCATTACATGTTTGTCAGTCCTCCCACTAATGTAATTTTGGAGGTGATGGTGATGTGTTAGATCTTGTCAACCATCGACTAATCTGTTCATTCCCTACACTATCTAACACCTGCATTATCTCATTAATCAACTATTCTGATTATACACTAAAGTACACTTGCGGAACATTGTAGGTCAAGTCTTAGGAACTTCTGGTTCTGTTATCTCTTCAGAGCCTGTGCTGCGACGTGCACACGCTCAAATGTTTTTTTACCAAACCATTTTCATGCCCAGCAAGAGAGCCTTTCATTTTCTCAGACTAGTATTAGCCATTTTGACAGACATACCACGGAATGGTCTAACGCCAAAATCACACTATATTCAGAAATCATTCACACAAATGACGTTTACTGTCTTATAGAACATTCAACTTACTAATGCAAGTTTTAAGAAGGGGGCTTAATAGTTGGAAAGTTAGGTTATGTGCTTGCTTAGTAGAGTGGAGTTCATGTACCGGTGCTGGTGTGTGAATTTAGACTTCAATTGCGTACGATGTGCTTCGCGAGCTGTTATTTTCACCCCAGTGGTCCAGATCGGGGCCTACCTACTTTTCAGTGGCCACAAAAATTGGGGTTTTCTTCACGGTTCGATCGTCTAAATCACCTCAATACATTTTTAGAATACTGTAATGTACCCATTGTGTTAGCTATAGTTTCTATCGGGCGTCTGCTAGCAGCTCCCTACCTGCCGTCGTCGATGCAACGACTGACGCAATATACTGGATAGTACCTATCAGTACGTTGCAATAGTGAAATCACGTTCCTTAGTCTCATCGATTAGATTGTAGGCAGAATACATCCAGTCAGTGACTATGCGGGCTCCTGATGGTCACACTGCGGTTTTCTGTTTGCCAAACCCACATTGGCAAGTTCGAAGTTAAGAACACATCCATATTCATGGGCGACATACATCTAATCTAAATGACAATCATTACTGCCTATGTAGCTTTGTCCGAGCAAGCCATTAGGGCCTACTACCTTTCTTATGTCCAGCATGCCGCACCTAGCCATTCACCGTTGACAAGTGCATCGAACCATTACACCTCTCAGACTATGATCTGAGTAGACTCATATCCATTCAGTATGGCTGGTCAGTGCTTTATAAATCATGAGATTGATAATAACCCAATCAATCACTATTTTACAAATTATCTGCGATAAGATCAGCTACTACCAACTAGGCTAAATAGCTCTATGCCTCGGACTTAAGTTACATGAGCTTACTGTTTAGTAAAAAACTAGGTGTGCACTTTATCAGTATCACAACCATGTTGTCAAATTCATTTTTGATGTATAGTTGTACTATATTAATTTTGAACATATTTTGTCACTAGCAAGGATAGCGAGATAAACATCCACGATTATCGCGCGTTACACTGTATTAGTTACACCTACAACTAGTTGATTATCATCACGTGAAGATACAGTTATATTCAATTGATGGATATGACTAGCGCGAAATATCTTTACTGAAATACTAATCAGTACACTAGGCATATCATGCTCATAACAAAACCATAGAAGCAAAACAATAAACATTGCTCGCAGCAGTTATAGTCAATCATTTTATTCACATAATGTTTGTAGGAGGTATAATTAAGAATATTCTGTCATCTAGATGATATTAACTCCTGCTAAAACCATAACGCGAATCTGCTGAAATAGCTTTAAGCATGAGACGTTAATATATGGTATGATGTATCATATGATGATTTGTGAACACTAACTTGCGTTCGACATATTCCACGGTTAGTCCATGTCTCATCTATTCGAGCGATATTTTTGCAAATTTTCTATAGTTTGACTTCTAGGACATTACTATCACGTATAGAACTTTCAACACACCAAGATGATTTCCTGCTGATATGCACATACTACAGTGATTATGTGTCTTTTAACGTGTTTAGGTGGGGATATACGGCAAGTTTGCGATGTACCGATATTGGATTGATGCCGCTCAGACAGTTCCATGATAGAGTTGCGATGACAAGATGGCACTTACTAGAGATTTTTCTTAAGATTGATAGAACTGCACCATCTTGCTAGCGAACAATTATAGCGAGGAGAGTCAGACCATATTTCTGACTAATATGCACTAAAACTGACATTAGTGATGTACTAGATATCTATTATACACACACAGTTTCGCCAGTGTGAATTTGTGAATGGTGTGAGGTTAGCTTTTCAGCAGGAGTTGCGATGACAAGGCGCTTATTCGGGACAGATGGCAGCACGGAACAGTGACCGAGGACCTGGGATCGGAGTTGACCCCGACTCACTTAGTAGCTGCCTCTATTCGATGTCTGTATGGCTGACTCAATGTGGTTTAAATAACAAATCGGATAGAGCTTTGGCACGTGCCAAGCTGGTACATAGATAATCGCCGCATATTTATTTATTTAAGCCAGGGGCTCCACTTAAATCATCCTCTTTATAACATAAACAATTACATCGGACAGCATTCTCCTTTGCATATATTAGCAGTATACTCCACTCTCTCATTTGTGATACTTATGCTGTCATGTACCGAAGATGTTTGACAACTATATCCCTGTCTTTAACGGTTGTATGAGGACTGTGCGAGTTGCAAAGACAAAGTATTTTCATAGAAAAACATAAGTTCAAGGTCCTTAACTCCTCTAAAAACATTGTACTATATTCCCCTTGTAATATGTACATCTCCACATTG
The DNA here is from genome assembly GCA_903981925.1 of Ostrea lurida. Lineage (NCBI taxonomy): Eukaryota > Metazoa > Mollusca > Bivalvia > Ostreida > Ostreidae > Ostrea > Ostrea lurida. Next base: position 9,797 of record CAJDSM010155202.1, read on the forward strand.
TGATCTATCTTTCATCACCCCCCAAGGGTTTAGGAGTTGCGAAGACAAAGTGAAATGGACAGATGGACAGACAGACGGACGGCAGCGCTATAGCATAATATGCCCACTTTTTATGCGGGTGTATAAAAAATATTTTTCAACCCCTGATCCTACATTATTTTCAAAATGTAATTGGAAACACAACTATTTTTTTCTTGGCCTAAGAATAAATTAGAAAGTGTTGTAAGATACTTCACCTGTCTAAGGGAAGTAACTGCCTGCACACAGTGTGCACTCCAACTTTCTATGAAAGAAATTAATTATTCTCTAACTCTTTTAGGGCAAACGAGGACTCGCACAGGCTGTTGCACCTTGGGAAGACAGCGGCCATGTTCAATAAGGTGTTCCGCTGCCACCAAGGGACTCTGGACTGCCGTGGCACCATAACCTGGTACCTGGACACCGAGGAGAGTTGTGGTCTCGCCATTCGGATGAGGATGGCCT
>CAJDSM010155253.1:0-11468 GCA_903981925.1 Ostrea lurida
CCAATATGTGTAGGTGCTATTTGCCGCTCCAATCAATTTATATCCCAGTATATTTCTTACCGAAATTAACATCCTCATGGCAAATCACAGAGGGTAAGTCAAAGGACTCTGCAAAAAAGTGTAAATTAAAGAATGAGTTTGTGAAAATATATACATCTAATGACTATACACAAGATTATATTATGTCTTATCATCTATTGTTCTAAAGAAGTTTCACTCAGTACACTCTGGTTACTATAGTAAAACGGTAAGTAATTACCTCTGATCTTTTATTTCATTGCATGAGTATGAGGACAAATTTATGAAATTCGCAATATCGCACGCAAGATATATATGATATTTTCCACACTTATATACATAATAGATACAAAACATTGAATCCTATTATTCATATCTTCAAATTATAATATTAATGAAACTAGGAAATTCAAATAATATATTGAGCAACAAAATTTCAGGCACTAAAACGACAGCTAGAATCGCCTTGAAATACATAGAGTGCCATCAAATGCATAGTACTTCGTACCGATATAAACAACAATTAATAAGGCATCATTAATTTTCACTTTTTGATACGACATTTAATAGAGAGGTTTAAATTGGGAAAACATTTCAACCCCTTGACTAAGTTTTTCTACTGATAAGAACAAGAATGGAATATCCAGTCGTGCACGTCACATTATTTCTTATTGTAAAATTATACTATCAAGATTGGGGGGAAAAATGAACATATTTACAGATTAATTGTTTCAGTTTTGCTAAAGTATTTCAATCAATATTAGACCATTCTTGGACACCCGAATTTTAATAATCACTTTCAGTGACACGCTAGCAATCACTGGCTTATATCTGATTCTTCTCATACCAATATTACAGACTATATCGCTTTCTTTGTCTAATTTGGTTTATTTGTTAATAAAAACTGAAAATATTTTTTCAATGTGACAAGATAATGATCATTAACCACAGGCCCAATCCAGTCACCGTAGCATCTCAATTGTTCACGTTGGAAAGGAATAGGGTTTATCATCAGCAACATAACTCTTGAAAATGTTTTTGACGTTTATGGAAAAGAACGTGAGTTGTTTTTAGTTACTAAAACTGAGATCAAATGGCAGATAACTCACCAGACGATAACAAAACAAAAATCACATATTTCTCCCATCCTCTTTTTCGATCCATCTTCTCTGTTTTCGCTTACAGTGTCTTATGAAGAAAAGCAGCTAAGTAGTCAGAGTAGGAAAAAACCTAAGTTAATTTCCGAGTGGAGCTAAAAATGAAAATATATTTTTCTAAAAACGAATTACAAGTAGTAATTTTCGATCCCGAGACTTTTCGTTTCCACTATGTCACAGTCCACGTTTAAGAGCAGCAATTTCGTTAATTCTATGGTCGTTATAATCAATTTAGTTTACCAATATGACCTGGGCCATTCGAGTCAAATGCTGTCTGATGTGTTTCATGAACCATTTGTTAGGATCCGTTATTTCACACACCTGATTGACCTACGGTGTTCAGTTCCGTTTACCTGATCAAGAACTGGGCTCACGGCGGGTGTGGACCGGTCAACAGGGGATGCTTACTCCTCTTAGGCACCGTAAATCAACACCTCTGGTACGTCCATGGGTCCGTGTTTGCCCGAACTCTTGTTTTTTGTATTCTAATTTAGGACTTGCGAGACTGATCAACTGTTTCGTTATCTTTGCCTTTACCATGTTGTGTTATGAAGCTTGTGACAACTGACCAAATAAGTTTGATTTATACATGGGTCTCGTTTAGCCAAAGTTAGCATTTTGCAAATCCCTCTTTATAATTGTGTTACATTCGTGTCATTAGATTAAAATTAGTATCGGTTGGCATAATAGTAGATCTACTCTCTGACATTTTTTTTTCTTTGTTTTTGATGCTAGGTTGAATGATTTCTAGTGTGTTTTTAAATATCAATGTAAGGCAAGATAACGAACAGTGATCAATATTTCGTAAAGTCCAAATCAGAATAACAAAAACACGACCCTAAACTTTCCAGAGCGTGGGATCAGGTGTCCTAGAAGCATCCCCTGTTGACCGGTTCACATTGCCGTGAGCCCAGAGTCTTATCAGATAAACGGAGCGATCCGTAGTCAAATCAGTGTGTGAAAAACGGCTTAGATATTATTAGAATGCAGAATACTGTAACTTTTCAAATTACGTCACAAGCTAAACTCGTCAATAGCTCTCACAGGAGTAGCGCTCATTGGTCTGAGCACGTTGAATCTTCATTGGCACAGTGGGAGGAGTCAATAAACACAACTTTGACGCTGTCATTGCTTAAGTTTTGTGGTCTTGGAATAGTATATAACAGCGTGTTGATACAAACATTTCTTACAATATTAATGCTTTATTACTTTTATATGATAATTGAAGAGACTCCATTTCCGAAATCTTAAAAACAACAAACAACAAACGCAATCACTAAATTAAAATGACGAACTGTATTTTTTATTATAGCAGAGCCTGTGTAAGTGTAGGGTTTTACGCCTATTCCCATAATATATCCGGCTTGGATCTTAAATTTATACACTACAACAGTATCTGGCATCAGGTGCATTGGCCACGCACTTTTTGTTTTCTCAGCATAAATACAAGCATAGGCTATAAGTCTCCGTGAAATTTTAAATACGCTCCTGATTCTACGGGGTCTTGTTAAATCGGAACTCCGGTTGGCTCTAGGTAACAAACGTGCCGGTGCCTAGTGGCGTAGTGGCAATGTGTGAGATAAAATTGCATGTTGAAGAAAGCTAAATAGTCGGTAACTGAATTATTCAAATTATTATAATAATTGCTAAACAGATTTCAAGGACGAGGAGAGAGAGAGAGAGAGAGAGAGTAAGGAGAGAGAGAGAGAGAGAGAGGAGAGAGAGAGAGAGAGAGAGAGAGAGGTATTTAAAAAAAGATCAAATTATAAGGCGTATAATATTAGTAGCAGCATCTAAACATAACAATTCCCATCATGCTGCCAGGTAAACTCGCAATGTTAAATTCAGAGAGAGAGAGAGAGAGAGAAGAGAGAGAGAGAGAGAGAGAGAGAGAGAGAGAGAGAGGAGAGAGAGAGAGATTATTGGTAGTAAGAACTGATTAAAATCTCAAGTTAATAAGTAAAGAATGCGTATTAATTAAGCGTTTTGAAAGCTAAATAACTACTAGTAAATCAGAACGAGTATAAATACGCCTTGTGTGCGTGCGTGTTTGTGTGCGGTATCCAGAAGATGAACGTCCGATTTGATTTGTCTTATATGTACGCAGGACGCTAAAAGTAAATTTTCATCCTAATGCTATGAATAGGTATTACTTAGAGATGTTTAATATTTTGTACAATACACACCCACATCTTATAATTACTGTACAAGACACATGTAAGGCAGTGGCCTAATCGTAGATGAGAAAGCGGGGGGGGTGACCAAATTAAAAAACATTCCTGGCTAGTAATCAGTATCCTACAATGATAATCTATTTTAGAGTTGATTTTAGTTAATTTACATTAATATATGACCTTGATGAATTTTTCTGTTAAATGTACAAATATACTTTAAAAAATCATATACATGCATGGTCCCGAGATTAATCTAAGACTCTTAGCCCGCTATTCCACTTTCCCACATTTAGCAATGACAGCGTCAAAGGGTTGTTTTGTTTGTTGACTCCTCCCATGCCCAATGAGATTCAAGTTGCTCAGACCAATGAGCGCTTACTCCGTGTGAGAGCTATACGAGTTTAGCTGTGACGTATTTGAAAAGTTACAGTATTTTGCACATCTGGTTCTAATGGCTATGAAACACATCAGACAGCATATGACTCAATGGTAGGTCATACTGGTAAATTAATTGTTTATAACGACCATAGAATTTAGGAAATTCTGCCTTTAAACGCCTGCAACAACAACTTGTTTGTAAGTAGCCTGCCTCGATTCAAAAACTGATCACAACGCATTTAACAAGCTCTTGCGTATCGAATAAGTTGAGAGACATACACACCATATGCAATTGATTGATGGAATATTGCTATATTATATGGGAAGTTGACGATGGAGAAGCTGAAATCGTCCCGTTTGTCATAAAGTCGAGTAGTTAGTTGCCGTTCATTTGCATGTCAATGTTCAATAAAATATCCAAGTAGCCCGTTCTTCACATACTACGGGCGGACCACCTCGCTTATCCGCAAAACTTCAATGGCGTGCAACAATTCAAATACGTATCTACTGGGAAGGCATGGTCAAATTAGATCCACACAAGGACAGCAGTGGTCGGGGACGTGGTATCTACAAGACTCTTATAACGGAGGTGTCAGCTCCAGTAGCATCACGTATACTAGTACTTTTTCAAACCTCAGTGGACCAATTAGGGGTGTCGGACCAGACGACTAGCGGAAGAATATCACGTGGCCTCATCTCCAAGAAAGAAGACCGGGACAAACCATCCATCTACTGGCCCATCTCTACCACTCCTGTCTGATCCAAGCCGATGGAAAACGTTTGTTAAAGCTACCTGGTGAGGACTTTTTTCGAAGCTTACAACACCCTCGAAGACTACAGGGTGGCTTTCGAATGAACAGTGTCTGCATGTATAGCACCGTGCAAGACCTGACGGCTGGTAGTGACAGGTCTTTATACAATTCGATGCCATATCGTGCTTGATATTTCCAAGGCGTTTGACAGCTGTACTCCACCATTTGAAGACTTCAACGCAAACTATGATGCAAGGGCCTTTACTATGTGTTTGAAAGAGGGTTTTCTTACCCAGAAGGTCCTGGTAGGAGGGGAATCCCCAGCTAATGCATCCGTATTATCAGGGGTCCCTCTTGAAAGGAACTCTCCTTTTGACCAATCCTGTCCCTGTTGTACATTGACGACCTAACAAACCAAGTCAAGGACACCACTAGACTGTCCGCTGATGGCTGCAGCAAACTCACCAGACGACATCGCCTCTCTACAACAGGACTTCGACAACCTCCAGAAATGGGAGCACCGATGGCATTTGCAATTATAACCTGGAAAAATGTAAAGAGATTCACATTACTTGGAAGATAAGGTCTAAATACCCTGCTACAGCCACTCCATCCCCATCATCTCATTCAGAGTTAAGGCATCACCAGCGATTCATCAGGCTTCTTATTGCAGAGCATCCGCATATACACGGAATTCGTTCTCCCATCCACCATCCGGCTGTGGAACGTCCCTCCAGACATCACGGAGGAGCCCCCCCCCCCCCCCCCCCCGGAGACACACGTGGAGAGGATCCAAACCTCCCACCTTCAACAGCCATACACATCATTGTCTCTTTTTATCAATTTTTGGAGGGGCATCATTTTCAAGAGCTGAACATTTTCAAAATGGACAGGATTGCAGAGTTAATTTATTTTTTATACAACAGTAGAGTTGGATCGGCGGTTATATATGGAAGGGGGCTGATGGTGTTGTAAATGCAAGGTACCGGGAAGCCCCCACCCCTTCCCCGGTCCAAAACTTTCAACGGCAATTTTTGCAACTTGAATTTAATTTCATTGCTTCAATTTTGCTTGGAATTTTAATGAAGAAAGACATTTTATGGAGAGAGCCCAGTACACATTTCCAAAGGGAGATTTGCGACTCAATTTTACCCTTCCAATATCCATATTGATCACGTCTAGGGTTGGAAATCGAACATGTGGTCAAACAAATTTACTGTACATATATGTAAGTAGTATAAGATAAAATTTTGGACCCCAGAGGGCATGATATAGACGAAACAGCTTAGAAATGTCATAAAAGGGGGGGGGGGGTATTACATTATCAATCACAACCTACATGTATGTGGATGCAGCATATTGGGATGCATGCAGAGATGAATGTGATATATAAATATATACCAGGTATATCAATATATTTTTGATACCGTTGACCACACCTGTGACTTCGGGTGAAGGTTGGAACCGCCACAGGCAAAAAATCGTAATATCGGCCTCAGTGGTATGTCTTTGAGAGCAAATTAATTTTTGTTTTTCGTCCCACTCGAGAATAGTTCACAAGAAGTGGGAATAGGTAGCTAGATCGTAAAGACTCATGAAAATGTGTGGCTGTCAGCTCGGTTCCACGGTGGCCAGAGAGCTTGGTTGGTAGACTACTCGGGCAGGGGCCCGGGAGGGGGGGGGGGTTCCAGGTACATGGTCCGTTGTATTTTTAACAAGTTCTCCCTGTTGTTTTGTATGCCTTAGATCAAGCCCTGGAATTGGCAGGTATAAATGCCTGCCACGGGCAAAAGACTCTAGTAGGTTGTATGTCTTTGAGAGCAAATTAATTTAACGTTCAAAAGGGAGGTTGGCCCGGTTGGGTCGCCGGTGAGGGATCTCGATTGATACACGTATCTAGAGTACAAAACTTGGTTCTAGATAATCCCCGTTTTCTACGTTGCATTTTCTCCATTCCCATTACACTTACAAGTGTATTAGTTAGGGTTAGATTGGGTAAAGTCTATAACTTAACCCAGTCCAACCCAAAGTCAGTTGCACCGGGAAAAACAATTTCCGATTTGGTTTTAGATTTTTGAAAAACGAGAGATATTAAGAATGTCATCCTGATGTATTTACATTGTATGTCGCAGGAATATTCAGAGATCAACATTGATGAATGAACGGTACACATAGACGAAGAAACAAGGTATGAATGTGTTTCTAATACATTTAAATTGATGAATATTTTCTTTACCAGGCTTAGGTCATTACTGGATTCTTTGTTTATTAAACAGGATTCTTTGCTTCTATAAACAGGTTGACAAATCCGCCATGACCTTGCAGAAAAAACTGGAACTTTGGAATACAAAGTTGAAGTCAGAAGGGGGGGGGGGGTAGCCTTCAGCGGAAAACCGTTTTGGAGTCAAGCTTACAATACGTAGAATTATGAAAGTGTCTTTTTTTTAAAGGTGCAGGTCATTTGGGGTTGTATGTGCCTGTTTGAATCAGACAAGAATCAGTGTAAAACAGAAAGCTGACGAAAATTAGCTATAATAAATATATCGTGCATAATTTGTCTATGTTACATGAAAGTCACCCCAACCTAACACAGTCCTTCAACCCTATAACCAGTATTACAATCTACATTCCTACAGACTCATAACCCGAGTTCTACTCACACCAGTAACCAGTCTACACAAATGACGAGTCATCCAAGATACCGCAGTCACTGCACAGTATAGATCCGAGTCACTACACAGCCTAACCCAGTCACTTAACAGCCTTAACCCAGTCACTGTTCACAGCCTAGCCAGTCAACTTCACAGCCTACCCAGGTCACGCACAGCCTAACCCAGTCACTTCACAGCCTAACCAGTCTACTACACAGCATACCCAGCACTACACTACCAGTCATGCGTACCGTAACCCAGTCAGCCTAACAAGCCCACTCACAGCACAGGCACTAACGAACCCAGTCACTACACAGCAAACCAGTCACATAACCAACTTACATAACCCAGTCACTACATCAGCTAACCCAGCAGCTGACCAGCTAACCCTGTCACTAACGCCTTAAGATTCATCTGAACAGCCAACCAGTCACTGCACAGCCAAACCCAGTCATGCAGCACACTAAACTAGTATACACAGCTAACCAGTCACTATACAGCCTAACATCTAAAACAACAGTCATACACAGCCTAACCCAGTCCTAATCAGTCAGTCATGGCAACCTAACCCATTGTCCACTGACACAGCCGAACCGTCCACTTGCAACCATAAACATGTCACTACTTTAGAACCAGCACTTATAACCAGTCATTACAATTAACGTCAACAAATCCGCCTAACCCAGTCACTACACAGGCCTAACCCAGTCATCATACGCAGCTAAACCCAGCAACTTGCAGACGCATAACCATGTCACTAAACTAACAATGCTCACCCTAGCCCGATCACTACCAGCTAACCCAGTCAGACATACACAGCACAACCCAGTCACTTACACAGCTAACCATTCCTACACAGCTACAGTACCAGTCACTGCAACAGCCTAACCCATCAGCTGCACAGCCTAACCCAGTCACTAGCAAAACAGCCTACCAGTCACTGCACAATCTACCCAGTCAACTTACACTAGCCTAACCCAGTCCTGCAACAGCCTAACCCAGTCACTACACAGCTAACCAGTCACTGCACACGCCTACACCATCACTACAAGTACTACCCAGTCACTACAACAGCTAACCCAGTCACTTGCAACAGCCTAACCAGTCAGCTACAACGAGCATAGCCATACCTACACAGCATACTCAGTTTCCTGCACCAGCCTAACCAGTCACTGCAAACGCTAAACCCAGTACTCACAGCATAACCCAGTCACGACCACACCTACCCAGTCAACTACAAGCTAACCGCAGTCACTGCAACAGCCTAACCCAGTCACTGCAGCACAGTAAACCAAGTCCTGCAAGCATAAACACTCACTAGACACAGACAACAATCAATCCGACATAACCGTCATTACACGCACCATACGCCGGTAACCAGTTCATCACAGACCATAACCCAGTGCACTACATCAGCTAACCCAGTCACTGCTACAGCCTAACCAGTCACTCCGCCGGTAACCCAGTCCTACAACCTACAACAGCGGCTAACCAGTCACTACACAGCCTACGCAGCTATCAGCTGCAACAGATCACTAACACCAACAATACTACACATGCCTAACCAGTCATACACGCTAACAGCACTAACACAGGCGTACAGTCACTACACAGCCTAACCCAGTCACTACACACCCTAACCCAGTCATTACCACAGCCTAACCAGTCATACACAGACAGCTACCAAGTCACTGCAAGCAGCTCATACACAACGCCACTCTCAGACCATAACATGCTAACCAGTACAGCTAACCCATCACTTCACCTAACAGCCAGCATCACTACGCTAAGCAGCACTAACACCAAGCCATACTACACGTACAAGTCAGACACAATCTTAACCTCAGTCACACTACAGAGCGCAGCCTAACCGATGTCACATTACACAGCCTAACCAGGCACTGCAACACCTAACCATGTCACTACAGAGCCTAACCAGTCATCACTACCACCTACGCTACCCACACACACAGTACCAGCACTGCAGACCATAACAGTGTACTACGAGCGCACAGCTACCCACTGTCCTACACCTACACACTCACAGTACCGTTATAAGCAACAGCATGGAGAGAGCGTTAAGAACCCACGTGAGCACTACATAATGACAATGCTATCAGCTGTCCATCCCATAAATTTGCTGATGTTCTGCACAGCCTAACTAGGTCTACACGGCATCCTAACCTAGTCACACAACAGCTCTAACAGGTATTACAAGACCATAACCCAGTTCACTACTACTAGCCTAACACGTCAATTACAGACCATAAACCAGTCCACTATGTACCAGGCCTAACCCAGTAGTCATTTACATCACTTACACAGCATAAACTGCACTTGCACAGCCTAACCTAGTCATAAAATATTTTATCTTAATAATGTGATTTTGTATAGTATCTGGTGGAAGGGTGAAGAAATTAATTATTATACATATATAAGTGATTGTATTTGTGCATATATTTTTAATTTATTAATAATTTAAAATGAATTAAGATTCAATGTTTGATATTATGTATTCAAGTGAAAAATTCATTCTCTCGTCATGTGCGATTTCAAAATGTGCTCTATACTCATGCAATGAAATACAAAGATCAGAGGTCAATTTATAATTTTATGTCAGTGTCCTTAAATGTAAACATGAAATTATTTTTGTATAAGTCATTCAGATGGTATATATTTCACACTCATCTTAATAGACTTTTTTGCAGAGTCTTTGACATACCTCTGGTGATTCCATTGAGATAAGCATGGGAAGATGGCGCCAATAGCACCTCACAATGGCGTGGGAGAGGACAAAGATGAAATGTTGTACGCTTATTGGCTTCCATTGCCAGATCAAAAACCCATAGAAAGTTTGAAAACTTTTAAACCAAGATTAAAGGTTGCTTTTTATCAATTATTTAATGTAACGTGTAAAAACTATAAATCTTTCATGTACCTGTAGCCTGTATTGTATTTCTTTAGATTTGTTTTATTATAGCATTGAGTTTATTAATTTCGTATTTCTTCTCATTTATTGTGCTCACGGAGGCGAAGTCAAGTGAGCTTGTTCTGATCAAATTGTCCATGTCCATCCGTTTGTTGTCGTGCAGCTGTGTCGTTTCATAACTTTACACATTTCATCTTTTCTCAAAAAAATCACTGGCCAATTTTTAAACCAAAAAACTGGAACACAAGCATCCTTTTGGTGAAGGGATCAATGTTTTTACAATAAGGACCATTCCATTTTCAAAAACTTGAGATTCGTGCTTGGGTGTTTTTACTTCTCATCCTTATCATGTATTATATGTATTTTTTGGTCTTTTATTGATGAACTGGTTTCTCAGGTATTGAGTGATGTCTATGGGACCTCTTGTGTAAGCATTTATTTGAGAATCTGATTTTTTTTTTTTCTTTTACGAAATCGCTTTTTGGAGAAACATAGATTCAGAAAGTGGTTTGAAGGCAGATGGCTTGAACAATATAAGGTTAGGTGCGATACTAATGTATCATTGCTAGGAACATACAAATCATTTACATGTAGAAATGTAGAGTATTGATAGATTCTTGCATTTCTAATTTTGCATATACATTATGTATGTCGTTTGCTAGGTTTTTTCCTGTTTAAGTGTCTCATTGTATGATGTAATTTTCTTACTGTAGAGGTGGGTGCAAGCATTTTAGACGTGGGGTTGAAAGACAAGCCAAATTTGAATATGAATTTCTTGAGACCAAAAAGGCAAAGTCCCTGTGTCGACCTGTTGAAATTCTGCATAGAATGATTTTGTCTTCCAGGACATGACCAGAGGTAACATATATTGATGTACCGAGTGACTTGAAACTCATGTGACAATTTAAAAATGGAATGCTATTATATCAAATTGTGCTAATTGATTATTAAGTGTAGTCATAGATTAATACTACCTCGCAAACAATTTGTAGGGTGGGGGGGGGGGGGTATATAGATATCACTCTGTCTGGCTGTCTATAATTTTCACATTTTAACTCTCTCAAGACCGCTAGCAAATTCAACGCAAACTTGGTCACAATCATTCTTGGGTAAAGCAGGCCCTCATCAAAGGGGAGATTAACGTTGGAATTAAAGATGTGCATTTTTGTCTTTATCGATGTTTGGAGGCCAGATGTTTTCAAGCTATTAGGAAGCCCCTCTTACTTGCCAATCTTGCGTGTGACGTCTCGGTTGTGCTTCCGTTTGTCAATCCACTTCCCAGGTATGACAAAAGACTCCACTCTCTCTGATGTGGCTCTCCACCGACTGGATTGGTGGTGTTGGCAAGTAGGTGTGATCTTCATCAGTTCGGTCTTTTTTCTGTTGATCTTAAGCCCCGTCCTGCTGAT
>CAJDSM010155260.1:0-14027 GCA_903981925.1 Ostrea lurida
AACTAGAATTTGACTATAGGGCCTCAAATTTACCCCTTGCTCCAAATGTCCGCTGTCGAGTTTCAATTTGTGATCAGTCAAGCAACTCTAAATGCACTTATCCGGATCAGACAAGTTCACTTTTTAACTTGTACTTATTATTCATGCTGCCAGCACTTTTCAAGTAGGCTACGAAGCTACTATATACTATAAGCACACAAAACCATGATATAAACTGCTCATTACTTATTGAAAACTATATAACTAAGATTCGGTCAAGTAATAACTATACATAAATGATACAACAAGTAAACAGTTTGGAAATAGCGCTAATGTCCACTCCAAGTGTAATTTAAGTTAATCTGAGCTCCGTGGTTGACATACCTTCCAAAAAATTCAATTCATTAACATCTGCAGAAGCGCATAACCCTATCGAGGAGATTCCATTTTGAATATTCCAATTGATGCCTCAACTCGTGGTACTTCAGAGCTGTTGTATTCTCGAGGGGAATATCACCAGGAACCAACGTGACACGTCTTAGAAATCGATTCAAAAGTTTTCCCACGGATATTTTGTCACTGTAGTTGCAGTCATACGTCAAGGCATTTCAAAACATTACAGCCACATGTTATTCTGACACGACAGACTCGGGGCCATAACTAATAGTGCTAATTCACTTGTACAAGACAACAACACCGAACACTGAACAGTTTTGTTTCTAATATACTAGTAATCCATGTCTTATTTTTAGCAGAATCTTAGGACTTATCAGCATATGTTAAAAACGCTAATGTAATAGAATCAGTCTGGATCTTCTAAAATTAAACCGGCAGGACAACGCAGAAGAAATTTCCTTAGAATACTTGACCTATATTTTACACCAAAAAAAAAAAGATAATGCGCAGGGAAATACTTAAATTCGTGAGGCCTGAGACACCAATCTTATTTTTTTTTTGGACCTAAGATAGATTTAGTAAAACTAAACACTTTTTTATATATCTCTTTAAGAAAAATGTTTTCGAGTGATAAAGAGTTGAATTGTGACCATTAAATTGTCCGCCCATAAGGTGAGCAATGAGCCCGTGGCCTTGGATGGGATTTTCCTAAAAAATCCATAGGTGTCTCACTCACTTTGTGATGAATAACAAATCCAAAGTTTCAATTGGAATCAGATGTAAAACTTTTGGAGTTATTGGCCTCAAAACCTCATTTCTCCAATTTTTTTCAAAGTATTTGTCTCACTGTTGACTCTTGATCCTATTGAGATAGATTTTTTCTGAAATCCAATAAGGGTTTCCAACTCACTATTGATAGACAACAAGAAGATTACCAAGTTTCATTTAATCTAAGAAGTAGCGTTTCGGAGTAAATCGATCCGGAAACCTCCATTGTTTCAGTTTTTCGAGTTTTTTGTGTTACTTGTAGAACTTGACCTTGGCGCCGGAATTTTCCTTGAAAATCAATAGGGTTCTCCATCGTTACTTTGATATGTAACACTATCTAAAGTTCAAGTTGAAATCAGACTGTTAATTTTAATTAATTATCGTCAGGAAACCTCCATGTTTTTTAGATTATATTTCACGAGTTAGTCACTGTTGACCTTGACCCTTGGTCGGATTTTTTCCGAAATCAATAGGGTTCTCTCTCACTTGATATGTAAACGCTATCCTAAGTTTTCAATTGAATCAGATGCTAAAACTTTTTAGCTACGTTGGAACCTATGTGTTGCACCCTCCCGCCATCACCAAAAACCCAACTAAGCCGAGTAGCAACTCGTTGCAAACTACGCGCTAAAATGGGTGAAAAAATTGTCATTAATGTGACATTGTAAGGGCAATTATATCGATATTTGCATCCATATTGCGTGGAGATGGATGGCATGAATTGCAGTAGAATGGATACGACATCCCAACCCCAGGACCAGTTCTGTCTTACTATGTTCACAGCAATCAAATTACTAGAATATCTTATACTAGCCAAACTTAACAACTTTTTCATCACTTCTGGAAAAATTCAGAAATAACAAAAATCATGATATAAGAATAATTGAGAAATTGTTACTTTTTCGATAGTGGAGACCTGCTTCATGAAAGGTGCTTTAAGGAGGTTTCAGGGTGAGGTTTGGAGTGATGTCAATTTTGGGAAGTGTATTTTTGATTGCTAACATTGAAAGAGAAATCGGGAAATTTGAAAGAAAATTGGGTTTTCACGCTGATCTTTTCTCGAGCTCATCGCCGATGTGCAAATAGTGGGTAGCTTACCTTAAAGATAAAGAAGTCTATGGCTGGAACAGACAACACATAGTGATCTCCTGTGTTTGTCGCGGGAGTATTAGCAACACATTAAATTTTCTTTTCTGATAAATAATAGTTCATTAAGTAGCTCATAAATAGAAATATTGGAAAAGACTAAACACAACGAAATATTTGAGAACATAAATTGCCTCCATTGGTGCAAAAATTCAAATATGGCTATGTTATAATTGGTGCTTTAACAAGGCAAAACTAATCACTTAAACAAATAAGGGTACAAATACCTATTCATCATGTTAAGATTGTTAAAGTTTGAAACAAAAATACAAAATTTATGAAAAGCTTAGCACTCGGGTTGAAATTGGCTCTATTCAAGATTGACCTCTAGTCTTTGGCACATATGACCCAAAAATTATTAGGATCATTTACTTTCTAAGGACAGCACCTAACCCTGTACCCAGATTTAGTTTGTTATCAAGCAAAGGCGCCCCAGTTCAATAAGAAACTCCTTGATCGGTGCAGCTTATCACAGTTGCATGATTGGTGAAACGACTATTGCTAAATCTTTTGACCACCTTGATCCTTTTAACCCTATTAGTGACTCCTTAAAAAATCAACAGGGATGCTTATAATCCTATAAATCTCTAAAGGAACTTTCACCCCTATAGCCTCCCTGTGTTGGTTGATATATTCACCAGCAAAGTTGGGTCCAAACAGTTATAATATGTTATCAATACGATACAATTCAATCATATGCGCGAGTTTTTTACCATAGCCATAAACCAGTTGATTTGACACTTGACTCTTGTACTTTTGGTGTAACTCTCAGAGACAGCATCAATTTATAGGGATCATTCTATCTGTTATTGAAAGGTACTAATCCAGATTTCTCATAGGTCTTGAGATAGTTGCGCATACATGTATCAAGCCTATGCTAAAGATTCGGTCTAGAACAAGCATACTTTTGATCAGCGGACCTTCGATCATAGTCTCACCGACTTAACTCGACTTGACCTATTTGCGAACTCCTATGTGACTTGAAAAGACTCAATAAGGGAAAGTCAATTCGATACCTCTAATAGTCTGCGTATCCCTTGAGTTACCTTTTAAAGTATTGGTTGTTAGACTCTAATCAATTCCGACAAGAGGGTAAAAGGGATTATCATTTGTCCGCGGACGTGCACAGCTAGGTTCTACGAGTACACTCGACCAATGACCTATCCTTGTTTCGAGCATGTGAGCACTGGAATTTCTATTGTATGTGCATTAATCCTACTTACCTCTTCTGAACCGGCAACCCTGTACCAGTTTGGTTGATACAAGCAAACGACGTGTCAAAAGAATTACGTCTCGAGCCGGACATTAGCACATGGTCAGGAGCAAGACCGAACAATCTACACTCACTGACCGTCGTTGATACGCGTTGACCGTGTGTGACCCATGATGATCCTCGATATACCATGCAAATGTCGTGCAGATCCATATCTAATTCTCATATTATTAATCTGTGTGCTCACAGCCATGTAAACCTCCAAGGATACATTCAGGTGAAAGATTTCATTTCAAGAAAGGTGCCTGTTCTGTCAATGATAACATTCTGTATTTGTGAGACTATAGGGCGAGATATAACAACAACTGTTGCTCTACTAGAAGACACGGAATTCGACGATAACTGCCGAAAGGTGCAAAACTCCATGATGTGGCCTCCACTCTTTTTCAAACTCAGGGAGGGGCACTATTAATATAATCACTATCGGAAATGCATAATGAATCTCTATACTTTTGAGGCTTGATCGCACTGGAACACTTTAATGTTTCACAACTGGTACGGCCTTTCGTTTGATCTCAATTTCCTCCTACCTTCGTCTATCCTCGCAGTTTCTGGCTAAATCTCTCGTAATAAAATTGTGCTTTCAAGTGGCAAATGTCCTTGAGAACGTTCCATTGATGTTAGATACGAAAGATGAATATCCAATCATACGTGCCACTAATCTGTGTCTTTTCTTCTCTTCCTTGTTCTATCCGTACCGCGCGATCCACGTTCATGCCATTAATTGGATTTCGTTGATTGTAGTAGAGACCAGAATGGCATGTGAAACGTCTGTATTGTAGAGAATATGTGTGACAGCAAACTGAATTTAAGAAGTGACCAAGCTCTGATATTTATTGAAGTATTTCAGTCCGAACGATGACCCTCTTCGCAATGTAGTTGCGTTGCGACCGATGGACTCCTCATCATCTCACTCATAAGAGGTCCTTGTAGAGGATACAACGCCGCTAGACCATTGGCAGATTAGGGGACTTAGGGCACTTATTCAATTGCTATACGTAGGACTTATAATTATATGTCCGCTCAGATTAATACCATAGATCATCATACTAGTACAATCTCCTGAACCATAATACAAAGAGAATGAAGTTCTGCTCTCTGTGCATAGATACACCTACCCATGCTTAAGGAGAGAAAAAATGCAAACGACTCTATAGCGAGCATACGAGAGACTGCTGCAATCATTGTATACGCAGAGAAGTAGTGTCTTATTTTGTGCTTAGTAATGATTGTGATAATTATAACATCGAGTGAGTGAAAGAACTGTGCGGAAGGATGCCACTCCGCCCACTTCTCATTGGGTTTTCAAGGGGGGGTAAGGGGGATATGTAGTGAATTCATGGACGCAGTATTCAGATTTTCACAGTACGATCACGGGAATTTCTTGTTGTGTACAGTGATCACAGTCATTAACCACAGGTCTGAGGGCTGATCATCTCGCTGTTACTAGATGTTAGTGGTGTCATTTTGTACTAATGGTGCCGTTCAATCTCATGACTGAACTAGCCATTAATCAGTCAGACAGCAAAATCTTGTTAATCTATCTGTCGTAGGGAGTTGATAATTAAAGCTAGGTTGACAAGTAATAGAAATCAGACATGAAACATTTCTATAGTCATAGATTGCGATGCTCATAGGGAAAAATGCTCCTAAATCAAAATAGAAACAATTTCTAAACCCAACATGATTCAATGTTTCTGTGTAGTCCACATTTAATTAAGAAAAGACTTTGATGATGTGATTGCAATGTTCATGAATCTAATCTGATAATGAATGTGTCTGAATATAAGGTTTTTCGAATTATAAAGTCATATGAAGTTGTCAAAATTATCCAATGATTGATTTTTTTCTCTGGATTGAATTTGCCCTTGCACACTACTAGTATGAACTTAAATGTATGGACGTATATCGTGTGTGTGACGTGCTGAGAAATTTGGGTGCGACGTGGAATTATCCGTACATGCTGGTTAGGTTATTCGACTCTAATAGTCTGAGCGCATCCCCTCGCAAACGTTCAATTTAACACCGTTAGCTACTTAGTGAAGTCACTAGAATAATAAAGCTACCGGTGCTCTGTGTGATTGACCAGACGAATTGTACAATAAAAGCAAAAAAACTATGAGTGTAACATAAATATAGGCAGTAGATTTGTATTTTACGTGGCCAAGTATACGACCTACAACTCATCGTAAATTGTGTGGCTCGACAAGTGATTGTTCGTGGTATTTGGCTAAAATACTATAGTAACGGTTTCGTTATGTCGAGAGAGAAGTTTGTTACACTGTAGCGGATCATTTACTCTGTTGGTAAATAGTCTGTCACTGACTAACAAGGCGGAGACCCTTTCTCTAGTGTGAAGTATAGCCCAACTCACTACAAGTCATTCGTGTCAACGTAAGCTTGATCGAACAGTACATATCAAGAATATTTACATTGCAGATTCGGAAATCTAGCAGTGAGCATTAAGATCTATTGTATAAAAATTATATATTAGATAATATAGCTTTTAACCGTTCCGTATCTTCTCGACAGAAAATTATTATTATAAACTCGTTGTATTTTGTGTGTTATTCTACATTGAATGAGCCATTGGAATTGAAATAACTCTAGAGAGAAAGCCTATGACATTGGCGGGGAGTGTCAAGGTTGTCTGTGTTCTTATTTTTTACCGTGATATGGTTGACTAGCGCCTAACAGATGATTTATATGTTATCCCCTTCATGATTGAAAGTACAGCTCGACATCCAAAATATTCTCCTTTAATTCGCTAACTTGATGTTGTGGTATTACTTTTCTCAGTATGATTCTCACAGACATGAAAAAATAACAAGATAGACTCAGTCAACATTTCATTAATGATAAATTTAATGTTTCCAATATCACCATTTGAGACCTCTTGATCTAAAAATTTGTAAAAATGAATCATAGTCGATGATTGAATTTTCAGTTTTGAGAAACAAGAGATAATTTCGAAGTAATGTCAATTTGCTAAAGACCTTTACGTAAATTCATCAATTTTGTCTCTTCATACTAGATTCAAAAGTAGCTCTACCGAGATTAAATTGGTCTATAGAGCGCAGTTGTGAGACCTCCTTTTGAGGATGACACAGTACATACACTCAATGAAAGTATTTATAACAACAGATCTTGTGGTGAGCTCATTGTACTTATTGAAGAATCTTTTCTCTTAGAGAATTTCGGATGTTTGAGATGTTAGATAAACATATACATCAACCAAATCAATCTAACTAGTCCACGTCTTTTTGTACTTGTTCAGTAAAATGTAGAACAGCAAAAAATATTACAATACTCTTTTCTATAGAAGATTATATTCGGGCTCCACGAAAAAATCAACTGTGAAATCAGTAATACAGTGTAAATCACACAAAAACATAGTGGGCGGCGTATCAAAACCCTTGCAATATTTGAATTGACGCGCAAAAACAAGACAATATTGATTCTTGACAGAGAAAGATTCGATTTTTTACCTCGCACATGCGGTTTGAGATATCGCTGGGGCACAAATGGGGATAAATCATTAAATATTTAACCACAAGTATATCTCTTATTATATATACGTTCAACATTATAGCATCAATTGCAACTCCTAAGTTGTGACTCTTATTAATCACGAGACTATATCTTAACTGAGCAGCGTACCGATTGCGCATTCATTTAAAGGCGTTTCTTATAGGTCTGGAGAGTGAATATATAAAGCACTCAAACTGAACGATAGCTTATAAACCATCCCATATATACGGAATGGCTACTATCTGACATTCCTATATGCACAAGCTCGCATTAAAAGTCGTTTCTCCACCCCCCAGCTCTAAACAACGCCATCGTAAGGGACATGATATATGAGCTTTCCCCACTATCTCTCCGAGCTTTTACATCCTCTCGCTCCCCCGTTCACCCTATCCCCTACGCGCCCCCATACAATAATAGCCTTGAGGTTGTGCACCATTGTCCTGGACTCATCACATCACGCCCCACTTCAAGTCCTCGATTACAAAACTGCCAATAGAAGACACACACACATTACCCCAATACTGTAAACAAAAGTTCTATTCATGGCTACTTTATTGCTTCCTTACCAGTCAGCTTCTGGACCTCACCCAAGGCTTTGTACTCAGACAGTCTCACACTTTGACCGGCTCTCAACCCCAGGCTGTACTAGACAGCCTCACACTTTTACCGGACTCCCAGGCTTTAGTAAGCAGATCACACTTACCGGACTTCACCGCCAGGCTGTGTACTGAGACAGTCTTCACACTCTACCCGGACCTCACCCAGAGCTTTTACTCAGAAGCCTCTCACACTTACCGGACTCACCCAGGTCATCATGTACTTAGGACAGTCTCACGCATACCGAGCGATCCTCACCCCAGGCTTGTTACCTTAGACAGTCTCACACTTACCGGACCGCACCCCGGTTGTACTCCAGACAGCCCTCACATTACCGGGAAACTCACCCCAGGCTTTTTGTTACTTACGACCAGTCTCTCACTTTTACGGACCTACCCTACGGCTTGTACTCAGACAAAGCCTCACAACTTACCGGACCTCACCCAGGCTTGATACTTCAGACAGTCTTCACACTTACCGGACTACTCACCCCAGGCTATGTACTTAGACAGGTCCTCACAACTTTACGGGACCTCACCCCCAGGCTGGTACTCATAGACAGTCTCACTTACCGACTCATCACCCCAGGCTTGTACTTAGACTAGTCTGCACACTGACCGCTCACCCCGCTGTACGTAGACGTCTCACAGCTTATCCGGACCTCACCCCAGCTTGTCTCAGACAGCCTTCACACTTACGACTCACCCCAGGCTTGTACGTCAGACAGTCTCCTTACCGGATCCTCACCCCAGGTCTTGTACTTAGACAGTCTCACACTTACCGACGCACCCGGCTATGTAACTTAGACACGTTCTTCACACTTACCGGACCTCACCCCCAGGCTGTACGCCAAGACAGTTCTCACACCTTACCGGTCGGTCGGCTTCCCCGGACCCTCACCCCAGTTGTAACTCAGACGCTCACATTACCCCAGGTTGGCAGCTTTACCGTACCCAGACCCAGGCTTCTACCTCAGCGAGTTCTCACACTTAACGGTAGTCGTTCCGGGACCTCCCCCAGCTTTTTACTCGGACAGCTAAACTTTCCGACTACCCCAGGCTTTTAGTACTCAGTCTCACATCTTACGACTCACCAGGCTTGTATCAGCTCTACAATACGGGATGTCAGACTCCCCAGCATCAGGCCCGGCTTGTACTCGGTGAAGCCTACACTTACCGGTGGTCAGCTTGCCCCAGACCTCGACACCCGAGCTTGTAACAGACAGTTCCTTACGGTGGTACAGCTTCCCGACCTCCCAGGACTTGTACTCAGACTCAGCATTTACCGGGTGGTCAGCTTACCCGGATTCCTCACCCCAGGCTTTACTCAACAGCTAACTTACCGGTAGGTCAGCTTCCCAAGATCTCACCCACAGGCTGAGACCAGGACAGCTCCACACTTAACCGGGTAGTCAGTTTCCTGACCTACCCAGGCTATGTAACTCGGACAGCCTACACTTACGGGTCAGCTCCCACCTCACCCAGGCTTGTCTCAGACGTCTCCACTTACCGGTAGGTCGCTCCACGACCTCACCCCAGACTTGTACTCAGACGCTCACACTTACCGGTGGTCAGTTCCGGACCTCACCCAGGCTGTACTCAGACAGCCTCACACTTACCGGGTCAACGCTTCCCAGACCTTCACCCCAGACTTGTTTACTTACTGACCAGCATCAATTTACCGGTCGGCAGTTTCCCTGACCTACCCCAGCTTGTACTTCAGAACATCTCAACAGCCTCACATTTCCCGACACCCGAGTTTATTTCCTGGAGCTCGTCATAAGCATCGTTAGCTATGGATGCCTCTCCTGCAAAATTCACCACATAAATGTCATTTGTGAAGAGCATTCGAATGAGTGTGAGTTCACTCTTAAAAGACTGGGAAATTCCCAGAGCCTCCAGTATTCACGAGTTGTATGAAGCAGATGCATTTCATCCGCAAACAAATGAAAGTCATCTGATCCACCCCCCTCCCCAGCAAAGAAATATGAATGCCTTTCATTTCGAACACCAACTATTTTAGATAAAATACATCACCAAAAATGTCTTACACTGCAGCCTTTGGATTAATGATCAATAAAAACATGTTAGAGCCACCATTATGGCAATCACATGCTCCAAGTTGGACTTAAACGGTTTTTGCTCTTTCGATGACAGGACAAGAAATTCTCTTACAACCTGTAGTAGTAATTTAACCCTCGTCGTCAGGTGCAAGACGTAAGAACTTGGCATTTTTGCAACAGGACTCAGCTAAGTTAAAGGACTTCCCATACACTATTCCCAGTGCTGAATATAAATGTAACCTCTGTGGCAAGTTCGCACCTATATTACGTCCAAAGTTGACAAGTACGTCATTGACGACATGTTTCTTTACAGTTGGACTCGCGGGGAAAATGTCATAATATTTTATCGTTATTTACTAATGTTATCAGAGGTAACATTATGTAGAGCATAACATTTTTCTTGTTCATATAATTATACTTTTTCCTTTTTATACCAAATCACTCTCATTTTTTTCATGTATTGATGTAATGTAGTTGATTATTCATATTCAAGGGTTGACTTTTTGAAGAATCGCCCTACATCTCTTTCCTGTAATTCCGATCTTTCACTGCGTTTTAGGAACATTCATCTACATTATTCATTACACCCAGGCTGAAAAGAAACTGTGGAATTGCATAACAAACATACGCATTGCATTTGACGATATGTCGAATGATTATATATTTATTTTACTATTAAATTGATTAAAGCAGAAAATGATGGGGAAAACTTCTGACACCAAAGGGAAAACCTCCCGTTACCAGTTCAATTCTTGCGATACCTGTCGGAAAATTTTATAAAGCATCGCCGTTGTATTGCGATTTGTAAACGAATTTTTCTTTTAAATACGAGAGAAGTTTTTCCAACACTTTTCACTTGTAATATTAAGTTAATTTTATATCTGTAATATCAAAGGGTTGCCTGATTAAAGTCCTAGATGATGTTGCAATTTTGATTGGAATACAATATATTTTTGTGTAACTCTAAAATTACAAATCATGTGATAGTCCGTGTATATAAACAACGAATCTTTGTTGAAATAAGTAACTCCTACTACGTATCGATATGAACGTCGATTCACTCGGATACTTTTTACTTTGGAATGACAATGTACAAAAATTTGCATTGTTTATGTATGCTTTTTACGGTTATTTCGGTAGTGGGACGGCCTTAATTCCGTTTGAGGAGCCAGTTTTTGGTTGCTGTCGAAGAGTCTTTTTTATGACTGGGGTCCAGGGTTTGGTCCCATCAGTATGTGTGTTGCAAAATAGGTATTCGACCTTTTTTGTATATCTTTTAATTTCTAGTGTGGTCTCATTATGTAGTCATAAATGGTTCTCGGAGAATCTAGTTAGAGTGATATTAGGGCTATGTAACGGTATATTGGTTGACATTTTTCTCGTATTCTTTACGGGCGCATACCTATTTCGCACTCTCGATTTCCTCCTATACATTCTAATCAAACCTCCGTCATATCTAAAACTTTGTTAATGGAGGTCTATAGTCTCTAAATGGAATTACAGGACACGCTCCTTACATTTAAAAGTACAGGTGTGCGTTAAAAAAAACAATCGATTCTCTGACTAATGGTATGTGATCGTTAAGATCAATACTTTTAATGCATACGCTTTAGTTCGTTAAGACACCGTACTACTCGGTCGATTAGCTGTCGCGAAATTTTATACGTGTTCTCTTCTTTTTCTAAATAATATGAATAACAACTCAGCCTTTCACCACATGCCAAAAACACACTCACGAATAGATATCAGAGGAAACAATGTGTACCTGTGTAGTCTCTAATTACGTAGAGCTCTCGGTTGTAATATGGTTTGGATCTATGGTAGCCAGACGATGCGATTGGTTATTGAGAAAGCTTGACTTGGAATTTAATTAAAGCGTCGTTTTGTGTACATAATTTCCGGCAAAATACCTTTTGTTTGTTATTTATGTCTACGGGAATACAAACATATGTGATCAATGAATGTAGGATTAACCGCAATGCAATTACATGAACATTTTTGCTCAGTTTGTGCAGCATGGCCTAGAAGGTCTGACATAGTCATCCTCAGAAATTTTCCATGATGACTCCTAGATAGGCACTACATGTAAATCAAGTGAACTTACATGTCATAACATTTGGAATTTGGCGCGAGCGGATGAGAACAATCACATGAAGCCTACGTGCCTAATCATTGGAGCGAGCTCGTCTTTGTGTTAAAGCAGTCGAGGCTCGCTATTAACAAATCATGTTTCAACAGAACATGCTTCTTGCAATATGCACATCTTCAATAATCCCTTTTATATACAACTAGAGCCCTCACGTGGGCATTATTGCTCACTCTCAGTTGACCTTTGACCCTGCTGTTGTTCTGGCAGTTGGATTTGGGTAATAAGATGTTTTTTTGATATCAATATTATTGCCATATCAAAATTTGGTTGACCCTACAAACCTAGCCCCAGATGGGTCACAACATCCACCTCGTTCAATGGAATTCAACGTAAACCATATCACCTATATCACAATATGACCAGCATTGACTTTAAGTTCTGCGTTTAAGCAAAAGTTCACAAGGTACCATTACACAATATCATCGTATCGAAATGAAAAGATCTTAAAAAACTGCGAGTCATGAACTCTATATACAAATGGAAAGCGATCTATCTTCAATAGTTCAAGAGATCATTTGTTAAAGAGTGATGGAGGGGGGGGCTGGGGGGTGGGGGTGGGGGCATGACCTGAACAAAACTACTTTTTGAAAAAGGAATTCAAATGAATAGACAACTTTAAAATTAACGGCTCACAAGATAAATCACCCCTCCTCCCTCCCCCTTGATGGACCCTGAACAAAACCTTTAATCTACTCCATCATTAGGAGCCTTCATTTTTTATCTCCACTCTTATAGCACCAGTGGTTTTGGGGAGAAATTTAATTTTCTAAAGATTTTTTGGCTATTTATTATTCACCTTGCTCGCATACTTTGAATACCCTCCAATTGTTCTCGCCCCTCCCCCCCCCCCCCCCCCCTAAGAGCATGATGTTACTAACTATTAAATATGCAATACTAGATATAGCAGGAATAATTGTTCATCTGTAACTTTTCACTTTTTCTGACACGTTGGTTCTTGAGAAAGATTTAAATTGACGATCGACGCTCCCACCCTATACTACTGTATTTTGCATTTTTTTTTATATCTCCCCTTTGATAGTTGGCATGCTCCCTCGACGAGATCTGAAAAATCCATGGGATTTAAATTCATTCTACTTTCCATCTTCAATACCTCAAGTTTTCTCATACAGCTTTGTTTCTATAATTTGACGATGATTGAAGGCTCTCGTTCCATTGAAATTTCTGTACTCTTACTAACCTTTAAATCAATCTGTTATCTGTTATCAGGAAACAAACACTTGAGTGTCATATGATGTTACAGGCATGCGTGGTGTATGTGACAAAAGGCTACCAGGAAGAACTAAAACACCAAACCAAAAGTTGAACAAAAATGGCTGAACCACCCACTGGATGAGATGCTCTCTAAAACATAACTGAAACAAGTGAGTGTTATTTATAATAGTCAGAATGCACTGAAGCAGAGACATATAAATAACAGAGATAAGTAATATTTCTTTGACTGCATGTTTAGCGCTTAAAATAATGTGATAGTCCCACCTATAAAGTGCAAATTACTATTGATTGGTTTGGTAGATTAATGTTGAGTAAAGCTTATATCATTCTTACCATTAATTTGAATCAGTTTTGAAATGATTTGATGATTAACAAATTTATCATTTACAAGCAATTAGGCAGAAATCTCACAGATTTTGCCAAGTTTGGGTCATGTACTGTAAATGAGGAAATTAAAACAACCGCAATCATTTTGCAACTGTGACGCAATACATGATTTCCCCAATTTGAGGCTCAATAGGAGGTTTAGTCTTTTGTTCAGTGTTTGCCTCTATTTCATGTCTATTGCCTCTATTTCACACCCATGATATACATTTTTGTACAATGTAATTTCTTTTTCCAATTGCCATTGCCTCAGATTGCAACATTTTGCTCATTTGCTATTTCGTAGGGCCAGATGTCCTATAACTCTTGAAATTAATCTGAATTCCTGTTAGTTTCTTGTAATACGTACTACAAATCACCTCATGGAAACTAAGTGGTTAGGTTTACAATCGGGAGATTTTGAGTTTGATTCTCAGTCCCTGCATTGTGTCAGGCTTACAAAATTCAATATAATATGGCTCTCTGTGCCTGTCCTGCTACTAAGTATGTGACATCAGAAATGAATGGCA
>CAJDSM010155268.1:0-10623 GCA_903981925.1 Ostrea lurida
ACGAGCACGAGAAATACATATACCTGCAATTTTAAAGTTATTGTGTACTAGCTATGTAGTAAGTCGTAATGGTTGTAAATTAAGGAACTGGAATGAGAGATCCCAATGCAATTTCTAAGACAGAAGAATTACTGTACATTATACTTGTATTACAATATAATCAGGTTGGGCATACCCCACTATTTGGTACTTAAGGTCCCGTTTGGTGGGCAAATGCCTAAATGATATACCCAAAACACTGACCAAATGGTGGTCGTTTTATTTCGGGCCAACAATGCAGAAAAATGATGAGCTGGCGCATGGAATTGCTAAATAGCACGGAGTGTGAAATTAAAGTGAACATAAAATCTTTCACATTCGTTCCTAATAACATGAATGTTCTTTTAAATTTTCTAAAAATTTCTACTCGGTCATGAAGTTTCACTTCAACAACGTTGAATTCAGAGCGTTCCTTTGATCCCGATCATCTCTGGCAAGTAAAGATTACCATTACAGTTCATAACGTCATAAAAATGTTTGTAAGGCGGACCTCTAGTACTATTTCTGAAATGCACTGACTTACCTTGCAATTTGTTAAAATGAATTGTTTGTTTTAGAAATGGTGTTTGCAAAGAAGTGTGGATGCAATAATCATGAAGTTTTTTGTGTTGGTGAAACAACGGAACCTCTTGTTGAAAGAGCAAGCTATTTTCTTCTTGGTCTCTGTAAATACTCTAAATAACTTCGGATTTCCTTTTTCCAGAGCTCGCTTTACCACCTTTAGTGACTTTTTTCCAATGGAAACAACAGTAAATGTGATTTTATTGGTGACAATAGTGTTCAATTTCTTTTTCAAATGAAGGTGAATACAATAATGGACCTCCTTAAAAGTCTTAATCTTTTGCTGGTAGTCTATATAGATCAAGAGATTTCATTGTCTACAGATGTTCTTTAATTACCCAGGTGATCAAATATGAAAGTACAGACTTCAGCGACGTTGCCTGTGCTTGCATGATCCCAACAAACGTGTTTGGGGGTAAATGCAGGTTTACAATATGATTAAATTTTCGTAGTTCTATGATAGAGGTGATTTTAAAACGCCTCTGCGCAAAAATTGCCACGGTAGAAATTTTTTAAAAATATGTTTTATCATCATAATTACTGTATTGTATATAGACTATTTACCACTGCAGAGGACATCATGCGCCATTGTCGCATTCAAATGAAAATCGAAATACACGACATAAGACTCCCATATGGTCAGTAAACAAAGATACCGATTTGATGAGTTGACCACCAAATGGGACCTTAAGTACCAAATAGGGGGGTGTGCCCAACCTGATAATGTTATAGATTTTGGTTTATTTAGATTCTTGTTTAAAATTTCTGCATAAATTTAGGGATACACTAATTCAGACAACCCATTTGGGGATGAAAGTCTGTTAGATACCTTTGTCTGGGGCAAAAAGATGGAGAAAGAAGGGAAAAAACACCTGAATGAAGAGGAGATACACAAACACCAGAAAAGGAAACTAGAGGAGAGTCGAGTGAGTAACCGGCATCCATATAGATTGTACATGCATTGTATGGAAAGCGAAAGTAATAGTATTCAGACTATATATACTGCAGTTTGCTAAATTGAAATATTGTACATGCTTGTATTTAAAGAAATTAAAAAATCTATTACAAGGTGCTTGGGAGAAAAAATTTCAATTACACAAATTTTTTGAAACAGAGTATTCTTGTTTTAATTCTACTTTGTATAAAAATTCAGAGAGAGTTAGAAAAAGTTAAGAAGAGACGATTGGAAAGAGAAAAACAAATGGAGGAAAGAGAGAATGAAAGGGTAAGCTAACCAATACACCAATACACTGTATACAACACCAATCTACTGTAAATGACATGACACAATTACACAGTATAATATAACACCATGACTCAAAAAACAACACCAATGCAATATTTTACTCATCAAATATTATTTTTTCTTAGCAATTAATGCTATCACAATACATAAAGTAAGATAAAGGAGTATCACAAACTTACTATGAGAACACAA
This sequence comes from Ostrea lurida, assembly GCA_903981925.1. NCBI lineage: Eukaryota > Metazoa > Mollusca > Bivalvia > Ostreida > Ostreidae > Ostrea > Ostrea lurida. Next base: position 2,039 of record CAJDSM010155268.1, read on the forward strand.
ATGCACAGTATAAAACACTGATACATAGGAATGATACAGTGGAACCCCGTTATTACGTTGTTAACTTTTCCACGCAAAAAAAAAAGTAATACCGGGGCCAATGCAATAAACGTATGCTGCGTTTCCAGTCAATATACATCGTAAAACCATATCTTCAGTTGGTACTCAATGTGGAAGGGTGTGTGTTAATAATTTCTTACTGATCGAAAAGACTGTATGGCACTTAAATGATTATATCTTATCTTAAATGCCCGTAATTCTTCAACGTTTCCGTCGCTTTTCTTTATTTCTTGTGTAGATCCAATCCTGTACATAATTTGTAAGTGTTCGTTGCTCATCTGCATTGGATCTGCCATGTTCTTTCACTTTCGCTTTGACAAGTCGTTGTTTGTCATAAAATCGTCGTTTTCTTCCATGTTAACAACACTCATCTTTTTTACTGATAATAAACACCAACAACAAGCAAAATCAAATCTATTTGAGAAAACAAAATAAACTCCAAGATTTCCACTGAGTGTAATGCCGGCCAGTGCAGCACACAATGTCTTTATGGGGTGGGATCTAATTTCACCCAAGCTGTATGTCAAAATTAGGCACACTTTTGAAACAGCTCATCGCTGGTAAACACCTGATCCAATTGTCACTCAAGTTTGTCAAAGCTGTTTGATACCCAAGCTACCCAAGATAATTTAGCAAAGGTAATCATATGAGAATGAGAATTGTCTTCAATTATCAAAAGACATAATAGGAATTAGAACTCATTGAGTACATGTACAATTTCTAAATACACACAAGATAAGTTTGATGCATTAAGCATCAAATCGGCCGCTAAAATTTTAAATAATCTGAATTATTTCCAAACAAACATACAGAAACGACCAACATGGTCAAGATAGGCTGTCTCCGATAGTTACTTCACGCCCTTCTACGTTGAAATCCTGAATCCGCCAATGCTTCAGGCAAATTTGCAGTGGCGAAGCTGAATTGATTTCTAACATGTTAAAGCATCATCATCATGATATGCTAATTTAATTATTTTGAATGTCAAAAAAGTGCAGAAATCAAACATGCATCTAAGTAAACAGAATGAAAAGCATACCCCGGATCTCTGTCACATGATGATGGCGATACCATTTCCTGGATTGGCTATATTGAATGCAAATCTGATTTGCAGGTAGAGATTTTACATAAAACGTCAGTTAAAATATACCTGAATCAAAATATCTGAAGTTGCAGCATATTCAAACCAAAATAACTTGTTTTAATCTATTCATTTATGGAATCATTATCTGGAAACCTCATAATGAATTGTTCTACTTTTTACACAATGCCATTTCGGGGAGTATTTGTTGTAAACACTTTGTATAAATATCATAAATTCATAATATTCTTTGTATAATGAATAAAAATGATATGCATTAATTACAGTCATTCATACTTTTATATATACATGTACATATTTCAAAAAAAATTATTCAGAACTTTTATTCTTATTATTAATAGAAATTATTTTCTCGAAACACTAAAACAAAGACCTCCTTAGTTCTCCCCATGTGCAGATTCTAACACAATCACAAATAGATTGGCCGTTCCTGTGGCTTTGATAGAAGGTGTTCATCTGTATTTTTGTCAAAGTGTGATCAGTCAAGCATTACTAATCCCCTAACAGACCAGGAAATTGACACTCTTGAAATTCTTGAAACATGGAATAATTAGGGATATATTATGTTTTAGTTTGAATTTTTACCACCTAATAAAGGAGCATGGCATCTTCACACAAGGTAATAACGGTGTCTATTTTATATAAGTTTGTTAAGAAATGGTTTCGTGCTTTGAAATTCCAACGCAATAAGCAGAAAAATGCAATAAACCATGAACGTAATAACAGAGTTCCACTGTACTAGAATACAGTAACTGTAAATATAAGGCTATCTATATAAGTTGTTGTGCTAGTTCATTATGTTTCATATTCTGGCTATGTATGATACAACATTATTAGAACTTTTATGCTAGCTGTCCGTTGTTTTATGAAACATTATTTGGTCTTTGTTTAAAAAGGCATTTCAGTAATGAATGTCCGGAGAGCTATTGTCTTGACCCCGCCTCGTTCATAACTACATTTCCTCCTCATAACTTACATTGGTCGCGTCTATAACTTCTATATTGTTCCTGTACTAACTTACATTTCCTCACTGTATAACTAATTGTCTCCGCATAATTAACATTTCCTCTTCAACTTCATTGTCCTTCCTGTCATAACTACATTGTTCCTGTCATAACTTACATTTCCCTCCTTCATAACGTGAATTGTCGCCTCCGTCATACTTACATTGTCCTCCTGTATACTTACATTGTCCTCCTGTATAACTTAATTGTCCTCCTTAATAACTACATTGTTCCTCTTATAACTAACTCTCCTGTCATAACTTACATTGTCTCCTGTATAACTACACTTTCGTCCGCTTCATAATTACATATGTCTCCTCCTGTCATAAATTCATGTTCCTTCCTGTTCATAACTTACATGTCCTCTTTCATCAACTTACATTGTCCTCCTTCAATAAACTCTCCTTGTCCTTCCTGTCATCATACTTAACATGTCTCCTGTTCATAAGCTTACATTGTCCTCCTGTAATAACTTACATAGTCCGCCTGTCATAACTACATTGTCCTCCTTGATAATAACTTACATTTCCTCCATTAATTAACTTACATTTCTCCTTCAAACGTTAATTTCCTTTCATAACTTACATTTCCTGTTCATAACCTTACATTTCTCTGTCATACTTACAATATGTCTCGCTGTAATAACTTACATGCGCTCCTTCAAAGCTACACTGTCTCCTGTACATAAACTTACATCGTACCGTCCTGTAGTCAAACTACATTGTCGCCCCCTGTCATTACGTCAACATTGTGTAGCCATGTCAATCTAATTACATTGTCTGTCACAACTACCAATGTCCTCCTGTCCATAACTTACATTGTACCTTCCTGTCATAACTTACTATTGTCCCTGTCAACTTCACAGTTGTCCTCCATGTCATAACTTACATTTCCTGTCATAAAAGCTTACACTTGCCTTCCTGTCATGAACTTACGAATGTCCTCTGTCATACTTACATTGTCCTCCTTGTCATGAACTTACATTGTCGCTTATCCTGTCAGTTAACTTACATTGTCCTGTCATAACTTACATTTGTCCTCCGTCATAACTTACCATTGTGTCTTCAATAACTATACCCATTGTCGTCCTGTCCACTTACTACATTCCCCGTCATAACTTACATGGTCCTTCCTGGTCATAACTTACATTGTTCCTGTCATAATTACATTGTTCATAACTTACATTTCCTCCTGTCATAATTACACGTCCTCCATTTATAATCTTTACATGTCCTTCATACTTACCGCGTATATAGCCTCGCCTACAGTCGGATTATTGGGAGTACAAATTCTTGGATCCAAAAGTCAAATGTGCCGACTTATAGCCGAACCTAAGGAGATTCAGTATTTTTTTCTTAGTTATGTAAATGTGTACCCCCCAATGTTTGTAAAACAACGCCAGACGAGATTTCACCCGATCTCGCCCCAGACAAATGTAAGTCGTGGACAGTAACAATCCACCAAAACAGACCTAGGTGAACCACGTGTCAAGATAGAGATAGAAGTAATTATTATTGTTGAACAAACATGAAGTCGTACTTATGTCGTGAGGGTTGGAAAATACATACTCCGTTATGGAGTATGAAGAATACTCTTGTGGTCTTGCAACCTGCTAGTGTGTGTGACCTCTGGGACTACCGCATCTTCTTGAGGAAACGCGTAACAGTGCGAAATCGTGTCAGGTGTGGAATATTGGGCAAAACCCGGTATTGAATGAGGGCAATATTAGACAAGTAATTATCTGTAATTCTGGTTTTCCTTTAGGTCAATTGCTTAATCGTCGGAATATTCCGAGTGTAACATTGGATTTTCCCAGCAAAATCGCAAGCTCTATGATGTCTCTACTCTCGATTCTTTGTGGGCGTTCATAATTTCGACATCTATAAGGACCGAGTTGATATGATGGCAAAATACTATTCCATGATTAAAAAATGATCTCAAAAATAACCTCAACAGCCTGACTTATAGCGCGTATAAAACCCCGATCCATATAAGCCTGACGTAATATTTTATTGTACCTGTTGTAATCAGTTGACCCCGTGATATATTTACTTGTTATCTTAAACTAGACCACTCGCCTCCACATTTGGATTGCAGGAAAAAATTCAGCGACACTGTTGTCCTTCATAAATTGGGACGAAACTCAGTTTGTTTGCAGTTGCATGGATTAGAATGGTAAAAAATAAGAATAGAGTAGATACGTCTCTCCAACTTGTATTACCCATGCATTGCACAGTTTTTGTTCTCCCCACTAAATTGGACTGGGGCTCGGGCGCTGGCCCTTTCAAGTGGTGATAAAAAGCAGACCAGAAACACAGAAAAACTTGGGAAAATCATAACACCTGATAGTAAACGCCAATTTAACCTACTTTTCATGTTCACAGGGCAAACATCGCGAATCGGCTACAGGGCAGAACTAGTTGGTTCATTCCTCATCTTTTATCTGATTCTGAGCCACTCTTCATCAAGTGTCAATTTCTTAAATCAATTTCCCAGGTCCTTCATTCCCGGACACTTCGTTTTTCGATCTCTAACTAAAGTTCGGCTCGATATTCAAAATTTCAAAATGCGTCCTTCATGCTTTTCCCGATGAACAGGACCTCAGCTGTATCAAAACACTTTTTAATAGCGGTTAAAAAATCAGTTGTCCAAAATGTAATTTTTTTGCTTCACATTTACTTTTAATCACATACTAAACAGCTCAGATATTCACATATCAAAGTACATTACAACATATTCATCTCATGAATTACTACAAGTTTCGTTCCCCGGTCTAGGACCCACAGGGCAAATATTTACTCCCTGAATAAAGAAATAAAAGCAACATTATTTTTTGAGATGTAATGCGAAAATAACACCTATTTTTTTTTACTTAAATCACTTTCTTACGGAAAAATGGCGAGTAGTTACGAATGGAGTTTGAGGCATTTTACGATCACTCGCAACATTTTTTTTTTTGGGTTACGTGGGAATTTCCCCGTCAAAATTGGAAAATTAGGATGGTGACTCTGGGGGCCGTAATATCGGCCCCCCAAAAAACTTCTGATTCATCACAAAACCTTTTGAGCACTACTAGTCAGGATCTTTGGAGGATAAACTGCAATGAAGACAAGAGCCCCAATGGTCCACCATCGCTCACCTCGAGACACTGCCTTCACTAAGCAAGTAGCAGTAGTTGCGGATTCTAGAACGTGTACCACTGTTGGACTAATCTAACCATGCTTTCGGGTGGAGGCATTATCTCTGAACCAACTTAAATCTACTCTATATCAGGAAGCTTTCAGTTAAACATCCACTACTTCTTGTGTTCAATGAAAAGATTTTTTAAAGATTTCCTCTGATAATCTGCATTGTAAAACTTTCGATCCCTATAGGGCTCAATCAATACCCCCGAGTGTCATAATTTGAACAAACTTGAATCTCCACTATATCAGGAAGATTCATATAAATATTCAGCTTTCCTGGCCCCAGTGGTTCTTTGAGAAGAAGATTTTTTTAAAATTTTTCCCCTATTTAATCATATGTAAAAACTTTGATGTCCTATTGTACCCCATAAGTACCCCCGGGGTCATCATTCTTGAACAAACCTTGAATCCTCTATAGTCAGAAAAGATCCCAATAAATGTCAGCTTCCTGGCCCAGCGGTTCTTGAGAAGAAGATTATTTAAAGATTTTCCCTATTGATACTCATATGTAAAACGTCTTATCCCCTATTGGACGCCCTAGACCCCCGGGGTCATTGATTTGAACGAAATATGAATCTCCTCCTATATCAGCTAAGCTTCCATATAAATATTCAGCTTTCCTGGCCCAGTGGTTCTTGAGAGAAGATTTGAAAGATTTTCCCTATATAAATCATTATGTAAACTTTGATCCCCTACTTGTGCCCCATCGTACCCGGGGTCCATGATTTTGAACCAAAACTTGAATCACCTCTATATTTTCAGAAGTATTCCATATGGATTTTCAGCTTTCCTTGCCCAGTGGTTTCTTGAGAAGAAGAATTTTGAAAAGTGACCCCCCTATTTTTTGCGATTTCGATATTATCTCCCCTTTGATGAGGCCTGGCCCTTCATTTGAACAAACTTGGAAGCCCCTTCACCCAAGGATATGTTTGGACCAAGTTTGGTTGAATTTGCCAGCGGTTCTTAGAAGAAGTTTGAAAATGTGAAAAGTATTACGACAACAACGACGGACGACAAACACGACACGACGACAGAACAACGGCACAAATTCTTATCAGAAGATAGCTCACTTTGAGCCTTCGGCTCAGTAGAGCTAAAAAACCAGGGCTGATATTCGTTCTCTCTTTGTCAGAAAAATTGAATTTTATAGTATGGGACTTTTGTTTACAATTGGGGAAAAAATAGGTGAATGATTGGGAAAAGAATACCCAATTTTTGGAGGGGAAACACACCCATTATCAGTGGCGTATTTTGGCCCGAAAAAAATCACTGCATTGTCCTGTCATAACTTACAGTATGTCGTCCTTGATCTAAACTCTCTTACATTGTTCCATCCTGTTAATTACAATTGTCCTCCTGTCTTCAATAACTGATCATTGTCCTCCTGTATCTCCCATTCTCTGTAATTACTCTTGACTCACTGTTCTCTCTGCATCAACTTTCCTGCAATATACCAAAATACACTTGAAAAAGTCACCGTTTCACCCTCACGTCAACTTAGACCAGGGCAAAGTACTAGCGACAGTCAAATCTTAACACAGCTTTACCGAATTATTTCATAAATTAAAATTTAGACAATAATCGGAAAACTCGCCTAGGAACATCGTGGTAAGTGTTGTAATTCCTCATTTAAAACGTATAAGAACTCAATACACAGTCTTATGCAATTTTTCAAAGCCATAATTTTTTTGCATACGATTGACAATCTTTTAGTAAAACATATAAAAAATAAATATCTACACAAAATATATCAGTACTTTTTAATTATTTAAATACACCCCCACCCCGCCACACACACACACAGAAAGTGCTGTAAAATCAATATGATGAATATGTAATGGGACAACACTGAGTAACAAGAGATTTCAGAAGAACAACATAGCTCGACCGGGGGCAGCATGACTTGATCTAACCCTATTTCCCCCTTCACTGTAAAGTCCAAATCCAAGGTCCAATAGCTCTGTACTGTGAATGAAATGTCCTTGAAAGTACAATTTGGTTTTTCAAAATATCCAAAAGCCCTCATCAGGAATATCCCTTCTCTGTTCAAAAGATAAAACTCGCAGTTTGAATTTTTAACATTTATTTCAAAGGATAACTAGGGCAAAAAAATTTGTTAGCGCAATAGAAGCATTTTATATGTGAAAATGCTAAAGCCCCATTCCTCTTCATTTGAAAAAAAATATTGCCCATATCAAGAGTGTATTGAACAAGTAAGGTCAATATCTGAATGCCAAGTTCGCTGTCAAAAGTCCTCGACCAAGACTACAATAGGGTCTTCCATGAGGCATTTTAAATGTGTTATAATCAAAGCCTTCTCAGACCTTGGTTCGAAAGATATCAACCATGAGTTTAACAAGTTATTTGTAAAAGTAGTAACGTGGTTGAAGGTCAAGGTCACTAGTCAAAAGGTTGTCGGTTCAAAAACAAAGTCTGCGACTGAGGCATATCTATATGTGGAAATTATTAAAGCTCTAATCCCATTAGTTCAATTGATATAGCCCAAGTAAAAGTTTTTGAAAAGTAGGTCAAAGTCCAAGGTCACTAGGTTAAAAGTCTTTATACGAAAATAAAGATCTCATCATGACACATTTATACATGAAGATATCAAAGCCCTATTCCTTTGCTTCAAAAATATAGCCCAGGTTAAAGTTTTTAAAAAGAGGTCAAAGTCCAAGGTCAAGAGGTCAAAAGTCTTGGTACCAAAACAAAGGTCTCATCATGAGGCATCATACACTGAAATATCAAAGCCCTATTCCTTTTAGTTCAAAGATATAGCCCAGATGAAAAGTGTTTGAAAAATGAGGTAAAGTCAAGGTCACTAGGTCACAAAGTTTTCGGTACCAAAAAAAGGTTCTCGTCATGAGGCATCTATACATGAAATATCAAAACCATATTCCTTTTAGTTCAAAAGAATATAGTCAGGTTAAAGTTTTTGAAAAGATTAGGTCAAAGTCCGAGGTCAGAGGTCAAAGTTTTGTACCAAAAACAAAGGTCTCATCATGAGGCACATTATACATGAGAATATCAAAGCTATTCCTTTAGTTCAAGTAGTATTAGCCCAGTTCAAAGTTTTTGAAAAGTAGTCAAAGTCAAGTAAGGTCACTAGGTCTAAAGTTTTTGGCAAAACAAAGGTTCATTCATGAGGCACCTATATGTGAAATATCAAAGCTCTGTCCCCTTGGTTCAAAGATATAGCCAGGTTAAAGTTTTTGTGACGCTACGCCGATCCAC